>CM008134.1:8881682-8908703 GCA_002221485.1 Trichinella murrelli
CAACTYAGCACTTATACTTACCTTCACATTACTTACCACTTACCTTCACCTATCCAGTACTCACCTTTGCACTTATACTTACCTTCACATTACTTACCACTTACCTTCACCTATCCAGTMCTCACCTYACCWCTTATACTTACCTTCACATGTACTCACCTTTGCACTTATACTTACCTTCACATTATTTACCACTTACATTCACCTATCCAGTACTCACCTTTGCACTTCTATTCTTACCTGACAACTTAACTATTTATCTTCATACTTACCCATAGCTTTCTTGTCTTTTTAGACTTGCCATGTTGCTTTTAACTGACTCTCTGAATCCAGGACTAAAATGAATTCGTACCTAAACTTAAATGAAAAATCTTGAAAACACTAGTACCAAACAATAATTATGATAAGCAAAATTATAAAAACCTAAAAACTAAAACAAATTTACACTTTACAACTTTCATAGTTTATTAAAGTAAGATGTACATACTCGCCAAACTGAGCGGCATCAACTGGTGCTTTTTGTGCTTTGTGATGACGTATTATCGACGTGATTACGAATCTTTGTAAAAACACCACATGTTCAATAGGATAGTTAACAAAGAATGCAGCAATTTCAATCTTTATATCTAAAATTATAACGAAAATATTTGCAAAACAAGGTGCCGAAAAGTAAAGCATGTTAAACAAAATTGATATAAAACAGCCATATTATAAAAAATTAATTGAAGACAAATAAACAGTGCATCGTTGTTCCTTAATTGCTAAGTATACAAATTTGTAGAAAAACTACTTGCTGGTCATACATCATTTGTCCTTCAGGATGCAGCATCACAACAGTTACGCGCTGTAATTTCAATTAAACATCCTAAGCATGTGATAAGCAACACCGCAGTGTGAACACTATCGCTCATCAATAAAAACAAAATCTCTACTTACAAAATACTAAAACTTACCTACTCACATAATACTCTACAAAAATACTCACCAAACGCACTGATGGCAACACGCACTACCAAACTTATATGATGCATCTGAAAATCAGTGCAAATCGACAATATTCACGATATATGCTACTATTACAATCATTATTTAATTATATCGTACTATTGCAATAAGCAAGTCACACAGATTTCTGGACCAGTACTGGGTAACGCCATAAAGCCAACTTAAACTAACGCAGGAGTATGAACGTATATCTTCTCGATGTTGATGATGTAATCCATTCCTATAATGGGCAAAATGTTACCTTATTTTTGTGATGGCACATTTAGAACGCATTGAGGTAAACGTGACATACCATGTTGACAAGAGCAACAGGAATTCCAAAACGTTTCAATTATGTTGACGCACACTATTTAATTCGATAACAAGAAGCATACAGGATCAGATATAAGTGGAATTAGAAGACATTAATAAGTAACAGATTATAGATACTCAATTACTTACAGATTTTTGTACATCTTTTCAATCCATTCAGGGAAACCTGAACCACCATTAGAGAAAGATATTCAAGTTTATAGAAATAGTTCCACTGCACTGACAACCCATTGCAATAACAAAGTGCATAAAATTCATTCTTACTGTGACGATGAAAAAAACCAGAAAGGGGAACTGTTGAGACACATGACTGATCACGGAAGAAACATGAACAGAGCAATAGTCAAACTAAAAAAATAGATACTAAATAACAGCGAAATAAAACATTGGATTACAAAATGAATGAAATTCAAATATCATCGTGATGCACTGCTATTCGGCTTCAATCACTTTTTATAATATGGCTGTTTCTCATAAGTATGATTTAAACCGCTATCCTGAGTTCATATAAAGCGCACGCAACATTATATATAGAACAGAACAGAAATATAGTTGCACTTCGTCCTGGATAATATACCGATGAAGACAATTCAGCAAAAAATAAAAAAAGTTGAAATTATTTAATAAGTAATTCGTGTCATATGAACAGAATATTTCTTACCCACACTCTTTCCAGATATTGCGGTGTATTATCTTGTACATCTAAAAAGCAGTATTTCTAATGTAAAATTCAAATTTCAAATTTACTAAAATCAAAGGCAACCAATCTACAATATTACTTACATTACGTTACACGTACGAATACAATAACAGACGTGCGGCTGATGGCGTTGCTAACTTACAATCTAAATATCTCGCAAATAATCATTTTGCACAGCTGCTTGTTGGCCATCATTTTTATTGAAAACTCACGGGAATAGACAAGATTGCAAACCAATAGCAGATGAAAATAATTATGATGCATAGTGGCATCATCATCCCATGATAGGATTTTTATATTCATTGATATGAAAATAAAATGTAAATTCTGAAAGTGAATTATATTAATGCAGTCATCTATAAATAAAAACAGAAATAAATACTTCTTCTTCTTCAGCATCTGATGCACCTGAAAGTTAGCAATAACAACAATAGAAAAGAAACCCGTCAGTTACCATACACCATATAAGTAAAGTAACATGCTTAGCATGCCACCACCAAAATATCAAATCCAACTTACCAGTTATTCATGGATGGTGTTGAAGAGCGGAATTATAGTTGACCACGTGCTGGATTGATAGCATTGCAGTGAACTGCATAACCTAATAAAAACGATGTGCTTGGTCAATTGTATAATAAGTAAATTATGCAAATGACTATTTACTTTGCCTCAAGAAGAACAACCTAATTTTCCATCAGTAATAGCGCACTAAAATAAACAATATGAGCAACATTATGAAACGAGACGATAAAATTTATTACGTTTCTATTTACACACTTCATATTACTAAGTAATATCGCTTTGTTATGCAAATTGTTTTCCCTAAAATTACCTAAAAGGAAATATTATTAACCTGAAGCATCGCAGATTACTAAAATAAACGGAAATGCTATCACTGCGTACTTATGCATGTTGTGTAATTTAGTTGCTTAAAAATACAAGGTGATTCAATAATTTATATTTTATCAATGTTTTTCATCTAATGAAAATTATATAGATAATAAAAAATAGCTTCCACTGAAAATAGTTTCGAAAATAAAATACTTTTTCAGATTTATGGAAAATTAAACAGTTGTCATGAAATTTTGTAATATGCAGTATATTTCAGCACAGATGTTAACATGTGCGCAGCGTAGACATAATGATGGTAAGCGGCTGCTCCAGGGGGTATGCCGCTTGACAGCTCACCTCCACGTTCGTTTGCGCCCTATTATAATTTATAGCAAGACTGTAAACTTGGTTGAGCACTGCATCAGAGCGCTTCATACAATGTGAGAAAAACCCTAATCGCAGAAATTCAGTTACTGAGCGATTTGCAATGAATTCAAAAAACAAGAATGAAGACAATTCTGCATTGCATTGCATGAAAAGAATAAAACAAAAAAATCATGAGTAGCCTGGATTTGGTTATATTGCTAGTCGACAGTAATTATGAGAAATTAGATTTATATGAGATGAAAACAACAAAGTGCAGTTCATTCAACTCGAAATAGGGGGTGGGCAGAATTTTCAGTTTAATGCGATCTCTGCTCAGCTTAGTATTATTACTCCACAGTGATGGGGATCATTAGAAAGGAAAGGAGGGCGGGACAGCATAGCAGGAAGGAATAAGTAAGAAGTTGAAGGATGGAGAAGGTAGAAGTGGTCATATACATTCTTCCACCCAATCTTCACGTATAAAATATTCAGGCGTTCCTTCATTTATCAATACTGACAACACTGATGGGCATTGAGTTATTTTCTCAATGACATAAAAAAGGTGCATCTGTATAAGTCAGTGCTATTGGCGGTACAATGACATAATAGAAACTTTAAGGAGTCATTTCAAAAATAAAGGGAACATTACAGCCATTCTGAAAGTATCAAAGGTGGTAGTATAAAAGTGTGCTCTCTAGCTAACAACAGCTTCCCTATATCATGCTGAAACAATCTTGTGCACGATTTGAGCAGTGACAAGCATTTAGGGGTGCGATTGTTCGACTGCAGTATCCCGGTGACAGACATTTCCTTTAAACAACTGGACAAGTATGTTACCTTAGCAGTAAACATTACAGGGGACAGTAAAGATAATGCGGGAGGGGTTCAACTGCTATGTCAGAGTACTACTTAACAAATGGATTTGTAAGACGATTGAAAATTATAGCAAAATATACCATTAGTACTATTATATATTGGCTTGGCCGTAATAAAGTCTCGAATATTAACTGAACATCATTACTGAAGAACAACGCGCTAGTTTCCATTCAAAAAGACTAAAATCAAACAACTATGAAAAGCTTTTAAAGCGCGCATTTTTAGTGCAGTGTGCCAAGAGAAAGAAAGAAAACATTGTATGAAAAATAGCAAATATATTAAAATTCATACCTGTCAGCAGACCTGTCAGGGATGACGTATAAAGCAAACGTAGAGTCATACATTTTGTAACTGATGTTCGTGGTTTCTTCATATTTTTAGTCTTCAGCAGCGAACAATTATACTATAGTGCAGTTCTCTCAATAGACAGAAATTTATATAATGAAAATTGCTACCGCATTTGAATAGCACAAAGTGCCCGTAGCAGAATTCCAACGGCAGTGCTTACCATCACATTTGCATAAAGTTACTCTTCTGACGTAGAAATGCATGTATGCTTTGAAAACGTATAATAACAATGTAATAAGCCAACACCAAAGATTATAGTAATTGCTGAACAACAACAAAAACCTCAGTACGTTACAGATGAAAGTCTCTATCTATTAATAATAATATTATGGCGTAAATTAGAGAAGTATAAAATAGTGCCTTACGTAAATGAGGCTGTACTAGCACGATGATAATACTTTGCAGTGTTCAGCCAAATTCATTCATTAATTTAAAGGAACTGATTGTTTAGTGAACATTTCAATCAGACTTTGATCAAGCACTTTGAAAAGAAGAGAAATGAATGCCTAAAACAGAAGAATGGCAAAACATAATATTTACTTAAAACACAAGCATAATGAATTGATAATTTAATCTAATGCACATGCTGAGTTGAAGTACTAAAAATTGTGTATCACGGTTGTCATTTTCACATCTGAAGCAGGTGAAACAACTAAGTCTCACCTGCCTCATCGAAATGCTATTTTATTACTTTTCTTTATATATATATATAACATTCTACATTATCAGACGTGTTCGATGCATTGTGGATATGATGCAAAAGTGGCTCACAAGCAGAAATAAATTTTGTCGACAATTTTCCCGTAATTTCATTTCAACTCTGACGACTGATAAATAATGCACATTTCTCTTCTATACTTGGTGCAGGATTTGTCTCATTTGTTTTATGTTAGCCAACGTGTTGTAATAATTTAAATGAAACTTCCCGTAACCAAACCAACAAACAACATCGACGCGATGGCAAGATAAGCTAATGTTGAAGGCTCAGTATCGTAACAAGATATAGTATAAGCAAAAGAGAATTGACGAGAATAATTGTTCCAATACTGTCCAGCTTAATAATACAATGCATATTTTAATGTCTCAATATTGCATTGAATTTCTGATCAAGTTGATTGTTATATGGAATATAAATTTGAAAATTATTGAAATTTGTACTTGTTTTTCACTACACGTATTTGCAGTATTGATTTGCAAGTGGAGCCATTTTTGTGAGCAAAATATATCATCAATGAAATACGTATTTGTATGTTTGGTACTTGCACTGCGGTAAGATTATCTGAAAGTTAGTAATAACAAAAACCCCATTAGTTTCATCAAACCAGCATATTCATGAAATCATGCAAATCACATGCATCAATCAAATGCGCTTTTGAAAGAAAATAAGACTTACATTTTATTCATACATTATATTGAAGACGACCAATTGCATCAAGGCAGAAAATTACAAAGGTGTGAATATAATGTGCATTGCCAGTAAGCACCGTTGTGTCACTGTCTCAAAAACAGGAATAACATGAACTACATGACGCTGGTAACTAGATACTTCACAAGATAGTTGGAAATCATCTTACCTGGAAGCTGATACTGAACGGTTGGCTAAACGGGTGGTCAAGCTATTCATATGCTGATTTGAGCCTCTGGTCTAACAACGTTCAGATGAGGAGATGCAGTTTCTGGGTGGGTTGTTGAAGTTGAACTGGACTGGGCCATAGAAATCTTTAAGAATATAATTTAAGCACGACAGTCTGTAGTAAAAATGGGGAAGGCTAGGCGGAATGTTATGAGCAATGCTCAGTACGGTGATCACTGATGTTGATAGTAGTAAAAGTAATGCGATGCAAGTTTCTTTAAATAACATTTTCAGTAAGCTACGCAAGGCATATAAAAATTCGCTTTCCTATCTAAATTAGTTTCGCTAAAATAAATTGTTTTTTGAAATCATTTCCAGTAGATGGAAATTTCTACCTGTTCTCTAAGTGTGCAGCAACTTGATCGAAGCGTAACAATAAGAATAAGGAATCAACTTACGAATTAGGTATGATGTGGGACAAGTAAAACGTGAAAGCTTGCTGGAATCATATGTTGCGTAGTAACAGACCGCTCAATGGTCAAACGTGCATATGCTAACTGCACTGAATAGAGAGAGAAAGAGAGAGAGTGTGTAATACCCTGAAATATACTGAAAGTAATAATCCCTTGCGGAGAACGTATTCGTTGAAAAATTTGCATGTTTGTTGGTTGCTAGTCGAAAATGAAACAATGTCTGTTATTGATTATTCAAATGGAGAAAGTAAAGCATGAACGTAGATGATTTATGGAAATTTTCAATGTCTTATTACTATTATTATATAATAAATGAACCGTTTTAAATTAGTTCATTGTACTGCAGTACTGTTTACCCATTTACTGAAAATTAAACTTTAAAGCAGGAGAAGTATAAAAGCGACTGTAATTATTTTTTAACACAGAAAACTTTAAACAAACTGTGTAAAAGCAAATCACTGTCGTGTTTGTCGTTACATGATTGATTCTCCAGTTGCTGCAAGTGATCGTTTGCAAACTTTACAAGAGCCAGAAGCAGAACAACTTCAGTATTTTGAACGTGATGAAAAATATATAGAAAGAAAAAAAAACATATACACACACAAATATATATATATATATAAATTATATAGCTGCATATTGCTCAAACTTGAACATTCTATTTGCGAGGCCTTTTTTTCGATGATTTCTTTTTTTTGAACAATTTTCGTTTGCCAGTAGTGACAGTTCTTTGTTCAACATCTTCCAACATGCTCTGTTCGATTGCTTCAATCCGGTACATCTTCAGTTCACTTTCTGACAGCTGAATGCTGTGCTGTCGGTCTGCTTTTTCCTTCTCTTCTTCGGCATATTCATTCAATTCTTCATCCAAACTACGTTGAAGACTGGCTATATGTAAATTTGGTTGTTTCTCAATTCCAAACTCACATTCAACAGCTGTTTCACAGATTTCATTCATGCACTGAAAACGTAAAAAAATGAAAGAAAAATAGATTTATTTTCCATTTGTATTACTTACTTGAATCGATTTGATGATAATGCGATTGAACAAAGCTAACACCTGTGCCGACTGCAATTTCAATTCTTTCCCCAAATCAGCCACATTTTTCAGCTGTAATCCAAATGCCAACAAAATCGCCTTGAAACAATCATCACAATAAAATTGAAATCAAAAGAAAAAAATCCTTTTTTTTTAAAAATCATTATGAAATATTCAAATTGTTGAACTATTCATTATATTATTTAATTGAAACAAATTAAACGGCCCATTTTTCAATCAATAAAAAAATAATTTTTAAATATTCACTGAAATCAAATATATTCAACGAAATCAAACAAGTGCATCTCAGCTAGCTGTTCAATTTTCAAATATGATAAATGTCATTCACTCACCACTTCGACAGCATTGAGATTGATGTTGAGTTTGCCGAGAAAATACAATTTCCCTATTGATGGTACAAGATCGACGATCAGATGATGGTCGATCAAATTTCGACTGTACATTTCAATACGTTTCAGGTCGTGATTGGTGAAATAAACGGCCAATTCTTTTCGATCAAGCGGAGTGGTTTCTGCAGCAGCTTGTGCATTCAACATCTGCAAGTTCGGTTTGGCCAATATTCCTAAAGCCAATGGAGCAGGAAAATGGGAAAACGGATTGCTCAACAGAGAAATGAACCGTCTCCGAAAATCTGCAAAACATGGACAAAAAATAGATCAATTGGGATATTTGTCATTTGTTGGATTCACAGAACCGAATAGTATGGAAACAGATGGTAGTGAATATTTTCGCTTTTTACCCGTCCAATAAGCGATCAGCCATGGCTGATCCGTGTTCAACGTTTTCAACATGATGCACGAATATTCGCCGGTAAGTTCGTTGGCAATTTGTCGAATGTAGACGGGAAAAAACTGACTTCTGGCCCAAAATCTTGAAATAAAAATAAAATAACACCATTTTCATTTATAAATGATTGATCAAGTGACCAAACCGTTGCAAAGTTTCTGTCAGACCGTACGAAACTCCAATCCAATCCAAACGTTCCGCACTTCGTTCGTACAACCTGGACAATAGAGGAGGCAATTTTTTCCGTTGTGAAACGTGCTCATCCAACAAACCACGTTTTTCATTATTCTAGAACAGAATGTTTCAAAGTTATAAAAGAGAATCACTAAAAAACACACATACATGTGATGACATATTGAATTCGATCGGCACAATATCGATGGCACTAGTTGTTGGATCATCAAGTGCAGGAAACTTGCCCTCGTAGTAGCGCTGCAACAGTTGCACGGCACGTAATCCATATCCCATCTGTATAAATGGAACAAAAATGAAGAACAACCATTAAAAACCATTCACATAAATATCATAAAACTAACCCGTTGATAATCTGGATGTGTCGCAATGCGAACAATTCTAGCGCCACATAGAGAAGGAAAATCTTCATCTTGAAACTGCAATTTTGCAAGCAGTTGCAATTGTCATCAGGCAAAGTTTAAAGTGAACAGAAAAACCCAAACCTGCTGAACCAAAGTCCACGGAATAAGATCGCCCGACGGTCGCTTACCGCTCGTTAAACTACTGTGCACGCTGGCTTTGCTTAGATCACCTTCTAGGCATACTTGCACGACGCACAAAATTTCTGGTATATTGTTGCTATTTTGGACAAATGGACCAAGAAGAACGAACAAATGATGAGCTGGAGCATCGGACATCATTTGCAAATCATTCGGCGAATTCTACAACAATTGCACCAATGCAACAATCTACAACACATATAAAAAATCCAGCAATACAGTACTACTCACTTTGTAATGAGCTGCAACGTATATGGACATCATGCGTTGCAAAAATAATTCGGATGCTTTGTGGAAACAGAACAGTGTATCACGATTGACATAATACGTAAAATCGGAAAAACGACAAAGTTAAGGAAATGAAATTCATTGGCGAAATTATTATAGAAAAAAAAAGAAGAATATTTCAGAGAAAATTAAAAATATAAAGCAGCATTTAAATACCCCGTTTACTGTAAAGTTACATATATATATATATATAATTTGAGAAAAGTAAATTATAGATTAATAAAAAGAAAGAAAGGATATAGATCACAGTGTTCAGGAGGTGGACAGCCACCACCTGATACTTTTGGTACTGTAGTGACGTCCAAGCACAACAGTTGATTCAACCATAGTTCCACATCGTCACCAGGCTTGTATCGAATTGATTCACTGAGTGTAAGTTCACTCAACGTTCTACCTAAAATTAAAAATTAGAGAAAATCAAAAATCAACACTATTATTTGTTATTATTATTATTATTATTATTATTATTATACCTCCGACAGTCTGAAATTTAAAATTTTCGGCTGAAATGTTGCTCGATGATTTGGAAACGGCAGTCAATTTGGAACTTTGTTCACGCAATTCTTGCAACAGTTTTAAAGACAACGATCTGCCAGTTCCTTCATATCTTGAAAAATCAATAAAAAAATACTTCACACAGATTTGCTTGCCCATTTCCAGCAATTGTACCCGTTAACTGTAGACGATATGAACACCAAATACGGTCCAAGCAACTGCTTAACATGCAATAAAGGAATGGCAGCTGCTTCGTCAATAATAACCAATTCCGCTTGTCCAAGCTTTATAGCGTCAGTAGGATGTATATACTAGCACATATGTACCGCAGTGAAGCAAAGCGAAAAAAAAAGAAAAAACAACAACTCTACCACAGCTTGCCTACTTGTATTGTTTGTCGCTGTCCACGTGTGACATTGATTCGAACAACAGCTTTATTAAATTCTGGATTAACCGACTGCACCACCTCATAATCGATGTGCTCCTGAAAAAGAATAAAAACAACACCAATTCGAATAGAAATAACAAAATTTAAACTTTTCAATATTACCTCAAATTGCAATGCGTCAAAACCTTTGCAAACAAATTGAAAAAATGTTTTCAAATTTTCAGGGCCAGGAGAAGTTACAAATATATTGGAATATCTAAAATGGAAACAAACAAAAAAGAACAAAAACATATTAAAATTCATTTAGAAAGCAAAAACGAAGTAGTGTACCCGAATCCGATTGCACCAGCAGCAGCCAAACCAAGCGCCGCAGATTTTCCACGACCCCGGGCAGCCGTGAGGGAAACTGTGTGTTTAAGGTTGTTTTCCGAAATTACGTCAAAAAGTTTCAAAATCACCTTAGCCTGAATGTAGCAAAAGAAAACTGTTTAATATTTGAAATAAAAAAAAAGAGAAACATCTTTTGAATAGAATAATGATTTTATTTTTACATACTTGGTCGAGCGTTTTGCACAGCTTTAATAATTTCCCTACGGTCGGAGCATCGCTCATCGATTCTATAAGCTGCTTCAATTCCGTTGCATTAGAGGCAACTTTCTGCTGAAAAATAATTTACAAAAAAACTTTGAGAAACAAATGATATGCGTCAATTTCTATTTGAACATGATCATCAAATTCAAATTTAAATACAAATAAATCAGTTGTCGTCATTCAGTTCGACTTACTTTCGCTTCAGCAGAAGCGGGATCTATTGCCGAAACAGCCGACGACAACGGTAAGACATTCAATTCATCATCAAGCAAGAGGCAAGTTTTGCACGACGCTAATGATAGTAAAAATCTAGAAAATATTCACCGTAAAATAAAACTCTTATTGTGGATGGATACAAATTGTGTTCGTATTGTTGAACTGCGCGAAATCGGGAAAAAAACAACCAACCGTTCGTTGAATCTAGCCACCACGTCCTGATGGGCTTCGGTACGATAACGAGAATGAACATCCTAAATCGAAAGATATTCACTAAACAAACAAACAAACAATACATGTACCATCGTCATAGCGTGCAGTTGTCGAATTGAATGCAACGAATGCAACAGAATGACAACAAGGCCGCCGCCTTCGACCGTCTCGATCGTTCGAGCCAACAAATTTGGCGTCATTGCTTCGAAATCCTGAACAAAACAACGTTCAGCAAGATTGTAATTGTAAAACTGCAACAAACACCAACCTGCAGTACACACATGCCGTATGTGTTTCCGAGAATTTTGTGCGTTTCCGAATAATAGCAATAGCGAATCTCGGTGGACGAAATGAACAGTTCGAACTGATTTTCTTCATTTATTGAAGCTTTGCCGGCGCGTAATTTTTTCATAATCAATTTCATTCGTTTCTTCCGATGGCTGCAATTAAATTTAACACCGAACGATCAGAATAAGACTTGCAAATCAACACTGCAAAGTCAACCTGGAAAAGCCGAGCTCTTTCTTGTAACACCAAAGTACGCTGGGACGGGCGCGGACGGTGGCTTTGGACAGAAGATGATGCAAAATGGCCACTTGTTCGCGTGCCTTCTCGCCAATGACGATCAACAAACTCCGATGGCCCAAATGAATGCCATTTTCAATAAGCACGCGAATACGACTGTCTATCTTTCTTCGAATCATTTGATAGAAGTAGATTTTTTTTAATCTTAAAGTAACAAACTTTTCAAACCAAAATAAACCAATACAACAATCATTGGAGAAGAACTGAAATAAATTCACCAACTCTTACGTGCATCATCGAACAAACAGTTCAATTCTCTTTGTATTCATAAACAAAAGTTAAACAAAACAGATTACAAATTAATCGAACATAATACATGAAAAAAATAAAATATATTATTTTTATAAACAACTCGTGAACTACTACTGTTTTTTTTTAAATCTTATCCACTCACTGACGATGATGCACAATTACACATGCGCAACGGAAAATTCACCCGCTACAGTACTCCTAAAATGAAGTTTACAAAAGTATACTGTAAAAATAAATAATTGAACAATTACGTTTCTTCACAAAATAATTCAAAATACTTCAATCAATACAAACCTTTATTGATTTTCAGTGCTTTAAAAACAATATTTTTAAAAATTGCTTCAGCAACGAAAAAAATCTAGATCCAGCTAGCTGAATCATCGGCCACAGCAATTTTTCTTAAATGTAGTGCAATTTTTTTTAATCAAATACTTCAACAGATAGAGTTGCATGTGGCCAGCACAAAATTAGTCACGCTGATCGTTTTTCATGGGATAAAACGCAAAATGTTCATCAATAGGTAAAGCAACTTTTTGTTTGTAAAGCAGAGCAGCAAATGGCACTGGTTGAAAGGTTGAATGGAAGATATACACACATACAGATACACACACACACACACACACACACACACATAGACAGACAGACAGACAGAGTAAGGCAGCAATTCACTTCTCTTCAGTGCTACAAAATTGATTATATATTACATTTGATTGAACAGAGAGTATGGCAATCAAAATAGAAAAGTATCAACTGAATCTTTGTGCTAAGAAGAAAAAATTAGGAAGATAAAGCAAAATTTTGATAACAAAAAAAGTTGAAGAAAAAAAAAACAAGTGGTTGGTTAAAAGAGGGCAAAAATTTTACAAGTGCTCACATGGCATAATTGGGATATGGTCCCTCTCTTTTCAGTTCTTCACCATAAGTCATCAGCAGATCCAATATTACACCGTTGGTCCATCCGAAACCTTCTTGAACAGTATATTCGCCTCCGCCGCCGATTCCATAATGGCCCTCTACACGGTACTGGAGGAATAGAATAAATTGAGCGATAAAAATAAAGCAGAACAAATGCAGCAAAATAAGTACCTTTTCGAACATTTTTCCGGCATACTGGAAAAATACAAACCAAACACCGTCGATCCAATTTTGTGCAACTTTGAAAGCAATCTGCTGAGCAAAGATGTCACCACTTTTTCGCAGGCCCTCAATGACCATATGATTGTGCGGTGCCCAACCGTTCGGACGATCCCATTGCTCATCTGACGCATGCATACTGGACGGTATACCGTAGGGCATGGATGAGATGCCATTTTCCTGAAAATGAAACGAAACAAAACAAACAAATAAATAAATAAATAAATAAATACACTGCTAGTTACCTCGAGATATTTGGCAATTTGCTGTCCAACTTTCTTCTTGTCGTTCAGTACACAGTCAAAGTACAACGGTGCCAGGTTGGAAGGATAAAAAGTAGGGGATTTAGCACCTCGACCATCACGTTCGTCCAAATCGATGTCGTACCACATTTTGTCAATTGGATCCCAGAACGCATCGTGCAGATCTTCCTTCATCCTTTGGTATTTCTTCTGGTGAACTTCAGCCATCGTCTGATCGCCAAGCACGTTGTACAGTCGACTGAGCACCGCTTCACTGCCGCACAGAATTGCTTGCAAATCCACAGGCACGATCCGTCTCGTGCGTATTGAGCGGACCGTTTTATTCAAATCGCCGTCTCGTCGAAACCAACGCGTGCCGAAGTCGATGCCAGATTCACACGCGGACACAATATCCGACCAGATCCGTTTTTTGCCCGCTTCTGAAATATTTTTTAAGAAAAAATTTATTCTTTTAATAATTGTAAATGAATAAGGAGCAAATCACAAACCAGTGAATTCAAGAGATGCAGAAGCCAGATCTTCAGTATAGGATTCGGCTCTTGGTAGATCGGTGTCAACTCGATATTGATGCAATTGCAACGTTTTGCCATTTTCATCCTTATAGACAAAGCCTCGATTTTTGTACCAAAATTGCAACTCTTTTTCAAGTCTTGGAAGCATGTTCACAAGTACAGCTTTGTCTTTGGTGGCTTGATAATAATCCCAAACGCTCATAGTTAACAAAGGTGGCTGGGATCGATTTTTGTAATAAATGCGACCACCGTTTGGAACAAATCCAAATCTGAAACAATATATACATATATGGAATGAAATTTTCATCACAGAAAAAAGAAGAAGAAAATTTCATCAACTGCTCACTCACTGGTCGATGATTGTTGCAAAATTGAGGATCATATTTCTAGCCGTTTCATACATTTCAGAAGCCAGCAAGCCTTTCAAAATCCAGTAAGTGTCCCAGTAGTAGAATTCTCGAAACCGTCCACCGGGTATGATGAACGGGTGGGGCACGGAAATGAAGGTGAAACGATTTGGTTCCGTTTTCACTTGGTCAGTTACCTGAAAATATTGAAATTTCCTCAATTCAACCAGATCTAATAAAAGTGAATTGCAAAAGGAAAAAAAAAAGAAGCATCATCCAGTTGAGTAGAGGAGAATAACTGCTCGAGTGGAAAATAAATTTCGAGAAAAAACCCTTGATGCTCCAACAAAATGAACAATTAATTCTTATTTATTCTTTTAAAGCTCTAAAATGATGCTATGAAAAAAAAAGAATTTAAATATTGAAAAAACCACATATACTTGAATGACAACGAAAACTGTTGAATGATTAAACAACAACTGATGCATAGAATTTTTCAATAATTCGAGAAAAAAAAAGCTGCAGCGCGAATTGCATGCAGCATTCTCACTATTAATTACTATTATCATTATTATTATTATTATTATTATTATCGTCATTATAGCGTGAAATTTTTGATTTATTTTCACTAAACTGACCAAATGTCAGGTTTCTCTTAATAGAACAAGTCAAACTGATGAATATAAATTTTGAAAAGAACAGGAAATGTGTTTTGATCAATTATTCAAAATGGCACCCCTTTTTTCCTCGATACACTACTTTTGAAGAAGAAAAAGAAGAAGCAAGCAAGCGTTTCAATTCGATTTGAAAACGAATAATGATAATTTTTTAACAAACAAAAAATATGTTTTCTCAGCAAAATACAGTAAGATTGAATTGTTGTAATAAAACATTATTTATGTTTGCTGAAAGCAATGCAGTTGTTTGGTTAAAATTGATAAAAGCTCCACTGCCAGTTTTTGAAAACAAGTATACACCTCAAGTGAAGGGGAAAAACACTGCGTGAAACGTCATCAAATATTATTATTATTTCACCAAAGCCCTACTGACCTGAACGTGTAAAAATTTTTACCATTGAAAATGAAAAGAAATACTAATAGAATTTGTGTGCAATTGACGACGAAGATCTGATAATTTCATTTATCAAATACAATTTTCATTTTCATTACAAATGTCAACTGTCAAAAACTACACAATATTGATGTAAAATGATGATAACAATTATTAGATGAAGAAAAATGAAATAATAATACAAACATGATATGATGACAAAATATACAACCCTTATCACCAGCTGTAGATAAAAATTATAAATTGATAAATTGCAAAAGATGATTAAAGTAAAGAGTTGAAAAAAAAAATTAATTTGTTATTGATTTCAATTTTCCCAATGAGAGAGGGGGAGGGGATATTGATTTTTGCAACTTATCGTTGATGTTATTTTTTGTTACCGCGTTGTGTTAACTTTCGACTATCAGAAATCAATAAATCTTAGGAAATTATCTGTTTTTTTTCACATAACAATAAAATATGAATGCCAAATAAACAAATGAATAAAAATGAACATGGAAAACAGCAGACGCGAAACAGACACATGTCGTCGAATCAAGGAGAAGAAGTTTTTACCACGTTGTCGAAAAGTTCCAAATCAAATAAATGAACGAATGGAGGAAGGCAAATTTCAATATATATACGAAAATTAAGTGATTTATTCAAATATCTGAAACTTACCTCTCGGCAAAGTTTTTTCCACTTTCCATGTACGAAATAAGCCCAAAGACGAAAGTGTTCGTCGGCAATTTTTAAAAACGACTTCGGCCTCGGCACCCAGTCGACCGGCTGGCATTCCTTCAATTCCGAACCAGGAGGAGAGAAATATTTTTTAATAAACATATTCAACGCTTTCGGATCGGTTTTATTTTCCACTGTATCAAACGCTTGCAAAACCACATCCGGATCGTACAACAATGCCATGTCGACAAAATATTTGCTGTCTTGAAACAGTCGAGATTTTTGAATCACGTCCAGCAACGGTCCGTGACAAAAAATATCGCTAAAAATTAACAAGAATTTAAAAAAAATCTTTTTTTTTCTGAAATGAAATCAACACATTACCAAATATCATTCGTTGGCAATGGATTGGATGCAACATATCCAACAAGAACAACAACAACAACAACACCAATTGTGATGAAATTCATAAATAGCATTATTGATTTATAATAATGATAAAAAGAACAACGTGGAGTGAAATATATGATTATAAAAAAAACGACAACTTCTTCACTGAAAACTGTGCTGATCAAAACTTCCAACGCCACTGTAGCAGTGGTATAGCAGCAGCAGCAGCAGCAGCAGCAGCAGTAGTAGTAGTAGTAGTAGTAGTAGTAGTAGTAGTAGTAGCAGTAGTAGCAGTAGCAGTAGAATCAATATAAACAACAAATGATGGGCAGCAATAAAAGATGCAGGTTGAAGAAAATGAAATGCAGTGATTTTGTGCGCCCCAATTTAACAGATTGTTGCAACGACAGAAAGTGACACAAGCACGTCGCACCACTGCTCTCAGACACGTGAGAACAAAAGACGCTGCGCCGCCGTTTTCAACCCTCGTGCAAGCATAATATATATTCCAGTCGCATATTCGATAACGGAAACGAAATTCAATATTCAATCCGCCTGCTGGGAAAATTTTACTCTAAAAAAATTACACACGTCTGCTCGGTAAATTTCACTCACTACGACACAGATAAGCATTAATAATATTTATAAGATTAGCAATTTTATTATATTAGCAAACATGACGACAAGACAGACAATAACAGACAAAACTTGCCTCCAAGGCGCACGATTACCTATTACTATGAAAACTTTAATCATACAGATCAACGTCAATTAACCCACCCATCCACCAAATACACACACCATGCGCTATCAACCTTACTTTTAAATTTTATTACATTGGAATGTAGACTAGCTTCATCGACACACAACTCTACGTCACACTCATGAATATTATCATCAGGTACTCTTTTATGCCGACGCTGCTGGTGTCTCGTATTTTTTAAAGCTTCTATTTCCACTTCCACCGCTGAAACAACAACAACAACAAAACAAACAAATACACTTGTCAATACCGGAACAACAACAACAACTCTCCTTCCTAAAACATACCGTTCGTATTGATTCAATTTCAGATTAACAAGTTCAATTTGTAAAAGGATAACATTACAGTAATATCTTTTTTTTTCTCGATCTTTGCAATGAATTTCAGTTTCAATATGCAATGATGCAGACGTGCGTGATCGAATAAAAAATACAAAGAAAAGGAAGAAAAAGAAGAACAGATAAGCAGAATGCTAAAAGAAAAATAAGAAGAATTTCAACGCATAAAACTTGCGTTATTTCGAGCATTGCAAGCGCAAAACGACAAGATGGTTTTATTAATTTAACAACCAAAACAACAATTGGAATAGTAATAATTATTATCAAAAAAAAAACAATTTATGGCAGATTTCAACCGCATTTCAAAAGCATTTATCACAAAATTGGTAAAATGAATTCAAACCAAAAATCCCCCAAAAAAAGATATTAGCAATAATGAAAATTAGTATATTCAATTCAATGAAAAAAGGTTAACTTTGTAATAATTGTTTTTCAATTTTCATACGTAACTCTTCATCTACCTGAGCAAACAGATCCAACACGGACGTCATAGTCGGTGACGAGATTGGTCTTATGTATTGGGCAATACGCGTCGCCACTTGATCGCGTTCGTTTTCATCGAATATCTAAATTGAATTTGAATTTTTCCATTCAAATTTTCAAAATTCAATTCAACAACAACACACCGTTCTCCACAGTATGCCCGGCTGCCAAAAAGGATCCATCGTCTGATATTCATCCGCTGTGAGCAATTTTTTTGAACAAGCGTCGTCGGTCAGAATTCGTCCATTATCGTCAGTGTTGGTCAATTCAAGTTCCTCCTACAGAACAGCGAGCAAGTTGCATGCACATGCATGGAAAAAGTATATGCAGTATATTTCATATGTCGTACCGTCGTCGAAGCAGCTTTGCAAACTGGCATGCATCCAATCGTACTGTTGCTACCGGTGAATTCAGTGGAATGATGGACAACTTTGTTCAAGACAACTTTCCCAACAGGAACAAGCGGGCTAAGCTTATGTGGCCACACCTAGTTACGATAGGAGAACAGTTGTCATTGAATGAATCAAATTGAAGCCAAGAAAAAAAAATCCAAATTCATCTCATCACTTTGGTCGAATCGAAAGCGTCAAATGGTAGATAAGCTACTTCGGCTGCAGTGAATATTTGAATATCCACTCGCCAGGTCAGAAAGTTGCCTTTGGCAATTTCGTCTACAGCTTGCTGCGAGAGATCGTCTACCGTCTGACAACTAACATCATTTGTGATCAATTGCGATTTTAGGGGATTTTCGTTTTGAACTGCCTCAAAAAAAAATATATATATATAATTAATTTTTAAGAAAATTAATCAACGCCTCATTGGTATACTGTAAAATGGAAACGACAAAATGTGGTTCGATTTTCTTTTTCATTTGTCATTCGAAACGACTGTGTACTGTAAGCATTCATGCTGTACAGGCTGTGTGGTATAGCCCGAGAACTGACAGAGAACATGAACGCGTGCATGGCTTCATTGTGAGACAACAAATATTGGCAACACAATTCTGCATCCTGAATATGTAAATTAAATTTCAATTAATTTCACTTCATTCATCAATGGAAAAAAGAATGAACAAACAAAAACCAAGTTGTATTCTCATTTTATCCGCTCTGTGTAGATTTTACCATTAAAAGTTTCACATCCGATATGAGCAAACAGAAAATGCACAAAATGCACCTTTCCCTTGTACAAATAGACAGTTTGCTATTCAATTTGTAAAGGTAAAACATATATTCAGCTGAACAATCAATGCAACTTACATCTGCAGCAAACAGATTGCTAATATCATGAAAAAATCATGTTGCATTCAGACATGCTTAATTTTATCAGTCAGAAAAGTATCGTATAAGAAGAAACAATGCTGTTTACAATTGAATCAGAAACAAAAACATTGAATGTTTACAGTTAGTAAGTAATGGATTGTTCAAATAAATAATACATGTAGTCACTGAAGTCTTCTAATGAAAACAAAATATTCTATTCTATATTAGATATAAAGAAGAAGTTGATTGAATTAATATAACATTATTCAATATAAGCAGCAGATAAATTTTTCATGTAAAAAAATTCACTTACAATCTCATCTATTATACCACTAATTTCTTGTGCAAATATTGAAAAGTGTAAACAAAAAACGTCACAGTTCATTCTATAAATGTAAACAACAGTGTATGGCTGTTCAGTGAGTAATAAGAACAAACTTGAAAATGTAATATTTTTAAAAACTATGGCAGTAGTATAAATTTCAATAATATGAATAAACAAAATTACTAACTAGTCTCTCACTAAAGCTGAAAAGTTGATTTGTAAACAAACTCTATTGTTTATTTAATTCAAGCGTCGGAAGTCAAATGCTGCGTTACAAAAGATTGTTGAAAACGTCTCTGAGTGAATTTATATTCAAATATCGTTTGAAAAATAGACAAGTTCACAAAGAAAAATGATTCACCTGAACAAAATGTTTCGTCGAACGATCATTACTGTTTGATGATACAAGCACGGGCCAGTTTGCCATAGTCAAAATCCAGGGTTGGTTTTCAAGAGAAAATTTAATTTGAGCCAAATCGGTCGTGCTGGTACACAATGCATTCCTAAATATTCAGCATTTCAAAGAATTTCAACCAACGACGACAACTAACTTACTCGGCTCATTATCACATAGCAACTCCACCAAAACAGGCACTCGTCGGTCGCACTGACTTAAAAAACTCGCATCTGTGTAATACGAGACGTCTGTGGTAGAGCGGAACCAGCCTTCAAAATGTAGCACAGTCCGGGCATTGTCGGCAGACATTTTCAATGGTCAGCCGACAAATGCAAATGAATAGTACAGTAATATGATAGGCACTTGAAAATCCACACATTACTGTACAAAATTCACTGCAGGCCTATTCACCGAAATGTAAATGTTCTGTCGCGCATTGACAATTTCATCAATTGGCACCGCGAGATCGCTGATTATAAAAAAGAAAGATTATTTATTTCTTTTAACCAAATACATTACAGCGATGCGAACTTTTTTGTACACAGTAACACGAAATGGTTGGTGGGCAATATGGAAAAGTTCAACAACATAATTAATTCACTGCTATAATTTTGCTAAGAAAAACCTATCGTTGCCGTATCCCGAAGCGAAACCAACAATTAGTTATTCACTACACCAATGGAATATAATTCAGTGAGACAGAAAGAAATTGTATTTTTAAAAATAAAAACTGAACAGATTATAAGAAAACTAACAAAAAGATTAAGGTAAGATTTAAATAAATAAGCCATTAATAAATGAACAGATGCTGTTGAGGTGATCAGAAATAATAAGAATATTATACTAAAAAGAAAAATTGAAAAGTGAAAAATAACAGAAAAACTATCTATCGATTGAAAAGAAAAGAAAAGAAAAGAATAGAAAATCGCTACTTGAAAAGTAAAAAAAAACTAGATATATTATCATACGTACAATTAGTAGAACTGACCTATTGAAGTGAAATCACATGCTGAATCTAATAATAGGAAATTGAAAAAAAAAAAGGTTCGCTTCCTTTTTCAACGGCAGTCAGCGGTGAACATCATCAAGCTAAAAAGACACGATGAAACGACAAAAAAGCTATAAAGGCTTCATCTCTTGAATTTGTTTTATCAAATAAGCTTTTTCGTCATTAAACTGTTCGTCTTCCGTTCGATCGGAATGGAATTTGCTCAAAAATTCCACCAGACGATCACGATTTCTTATCAAAATATCAGCAATAGGTTTGGGTTTAGCTGGATTTGCAACAAATACCTGAAGAAGAAAAAAACAAACCAAACCAAAAAAAATATCAAATAGCATAAAACTGAAAATATTATTATTGAATTATACTTTGAAAACGTGGAATGCTTCAAATTGGATACTTCTGCTGCGTTCGATCAGAAGATTCATCATCAATTTCAAATTTTCAGGATTGCTAATGTATCGAGTCATGACGTTGAAATTGTGCCTATCTAAAAGCAACTCGCCAAGCAGCTGAAAAGAAAACACACATGCACAATTCAACAAAACAACAATTAATGCTCTTTTTTAATACCTTCAACGACTGTCTCCTCGTTACATAATTTTCGGAATTGAGCAAATGTTGATAGGCCTCAAAAAATCGATCATAATTCTGTTCAAGAAATTCTGCACACAGAGCTTTGTGTTTCGTGATCAAATCCTAAAATACGAAATAAACGTTGATGATTTCTTTTTTGAATCACAGAATTTTCTCCAGTGCCATTCCGAAAGTTTATTCAATCATGGTGCATCGAAAAATTAATAATTATATTATACAATAGCATCTATTCACAATTTTATTTCCAAATGGAAAAAAAGGAAACTGTTTTTTTTCCAATATTGCATTTAACAAACAATTATAATAAAACAACAATTAGTTTACCTTGAACGTGCTAAAAGCGTCGGAAGCAACTTCAAATGTTGACCCTTCGACATAGGTAAAAATCTGTATGTTTCTTCAAAGGAGAGCAACATGCGCGCCAATGGTTCGTGCCGAATACATTCCCGAAGCATACTGCCGCAACAGAGTGCAATTTCGGACACTTCATAACTGTAATAAATAAAAAGAAAAAAATAAATGTTAGCATTCATACATGCAAGTGAAACAATTCATGAAAAATTAGAATTCGAATTCAACTTTGTCAATTCTAGTTTGCACCATTATCAGCAGAAAAAGTACAATTATATAATGAAAAGTCAATTTTAATTAACAAAGGAAAATCTGAAAATCGCATCACCCACACTGAAATAAACATGCACAAAAAGTATACAAGTAAATGATAAATAAATAAATAAATAAAATTATTTTGTTTCCATAAAGTAAAAGAATATTTTCCATCTTCGAAGAAAATAATTGAAAAAATAATAAAAAGCAAATCGTTATTATTCGTTTCGCTTATTTACAATTGTGAACGTAATTTGTAGAATAGAATAATTATTTCAAAAGTAAAAAAGAAACAATAAAAATTTTGCATTGAAAATTATGAAATATTAAAAAAAACTTTTATGAAAAAACGACTTTAAAAAACCAAAATGATCTGTAAAAACAATAAAAACAACATTGAACTGAAATGAAATGAATGCACGTCGAAATGGTACAGTAGAAGAGACAATCAAGTTGTTCGAGCAACTGCACATTCGATGACCGAATTGAGATTGAATTGAAAGCAGCAATTTTACTATTAGCGATAGTGAATTTTCCATTTCGGAGTACAATAATGACATTAATTATGTAAGTGAGTATTTAAAAATCAAACAAAACGAGGAGACATTTCGTCACGCGAATGCGTCACAGGCGCAATTGGTTGGATAGAGCGAAACGCCGACTACTACTCATCACACACACACTSACAYACATACACAACACACACACACACACACACACACACACACACACACACACACACACAACACACACACACACACACACACACACACACACACACACACACACACACACACACACACACACACACAGAGAGAGAGAGAGAGAGAGAGAGAGAGAGAGAGAGAGAGAGAGAGAGAGAGAGAGAGAAAAGAGAGAGAGAGAGAGAGAGAGAGAGAGAGAGAGAGAGAGAGAGAGAGAMAAWCTGCCTTCTGAGCAGATTGTTGAAAATCAATGCAACATCTTTTTCGACTAAAAACAATTCACCATATATCCAAGTGCAAGTGCAAATCAACAAACGCCTCCCTCGCGTGCGTTGAAAATACTTATCGCATCAATAATGCTTTGCTGATCAATGCTGAACAAAGAAAAAACAACGCCAATCAATGTGCTTACAAAATTATTCCACCACAAATGTACAAATTATCATGACCACCACCGGTGGCGGTGTTACAATGAATTTTAAAATCAAAATAACAAACACAATGCAAAAATTGAATTGAATCAATTACTTCAAAATCGAATCGAACCAAATTGTTCACTAGCAACGGAAGCAGTCCGCAACTGTAAGTTTCTTGCGCAAGTTGGGCAATCAGTTCGGTCTGCGGTTCGCTGTCCCCGCTACCGTACAGGACCGCTTTGACCGCTTGTAAATTTCTTGCCGCCTCTTCTTGTGCCTTGAAAAATAAATAAATAACAAGAATATCGCCGCCAAGTGAAATTATCAAAAATTCCAATTCCAATGAAAACCTCAATTCGCATACTTTGTCCGACTTCTTCTCGCCGCGTTCCAAAGCGACCACCGCATCTTTCAACGATTTCACAATGTCTGACGGGTGTTTTTGCGACTTACCAAATAAAGGCATTTGAACAAAATTATAAAAAAAAACGCTGCTAATGCTATTCACAACACTCCTCACCAGCGACAAAAATAACTCAATTTAAAGATGTCAAAAAATGTCAAATCAATCTCTATTACCTGATGCGAGTCTGTTTTCAAGAAAAACTGTGAAAACAGTCAGAAATAACCGCTTCAATGAATTACAGTATTTTCTTTGCGATGCTCAATTACACTGGCATACTGTAATTGTCATATTGGAAAACTTGTCGTCGGTTGATTGGAAATTTCAACAATCGGACCACTTATGAACTAATTTGATAAAATAAATAAATAAATAAATAAATATGCGTATATATTTTTTCACTTTGAAAACAAAACAAAACTGTGTATACCGAACGCTGTGCCGCTTGAAATCGTGCCGCACACGTATGACGCCGAAACTTTTTCATTTTTCAAAACAACAATAAATCACAGTTGTTTTTTTTCTTGAAATTTACACGCATAAGTTTGGAATTTTTTTTCAAATGTTTGCTTTCTAATCGATGAATAAGAAAGAAATAAAAAAAAAGGGGGGGGGGGAAGGTGCGTTTATATTTGCACAATCGACGCCATTTTCTTGTGTGCACATTCAGCCAAAGTGACGAAAAAATCCCAAATTTCAACCATGTTGCACTTCGTGAATAAATAATGCAAAAAGGAATAAATGAATAAAATTTATTTCGCATTTTTTCCCAGTTAATATCAGCCATGTTTTCTCGTCTGAAAGAAATGTCAATATTATTAGTAGGCGAATAATAAACAAACACTTTTCACAATCGATCAAGCCATAAATAAATGCAACAATAAATAAAGAGTAATGAATGAACTTGAATCATCATCATATTGGAGTCAGTATTTTTTTCAGATGATGAAATCAACAATTAACCTTCATATATTTTTCAGAAAAAATACTTTGTAATTATTTTTCTAAAAGTGAACAAATATCGTCGCCGCAGTAAATGACAACAATATGCAAACTATAATTTCCTTCAACAGGTAGAAAAAAAAGCTGCATATTCTACGAGAAAAAAACAGCAAATCTAAAAATAACAAGAATGTGATCATTTCAATCGACTCCCACTGGCCGTCAGTGTGTGCGTGTGAAACGTTTTGAAATTGCGCTTTGAAAACTGACTGTTCTTGTCGACCGAATGTACTTCGCCGCTTGTTCGACTGGTATTGGTGTTCGAATTCAACGAAGCGGAATCCAACAACAAACAGCTGTTCACTGTTTGGAAACAGCCACGCCCTTGCTGGTGGTGGATCAGCTGCTCTTGACGCAGCTCTTCGTTGCGTCGTTCCATTTGTCTGGTCTGTTCACTGATCGCCAGCAGGTCCGGCTTGGACAGTTCAACGTATTCCGTGGTCGGACGTGGTGGTCGGTTGGCCGGTGGCCAGACGAGAAATTTCTGCTGTTCAACCGGCGACATTAAATCAACCGTACACCAGTCGTCACAGTCGCTGCTGATCGAGCTGCTCATGTTGAAGCACTGACCGGTGTTGTAGCCCAAGTGGCTAATTTTGCGGTATTCTTCAAGCTGCTGCAAGCTTCGTCGAAAACTTTCCGGAGAATTGGCATAGTCGTCAGCAAAGTAGGTGGAACGTCTACGGTCCAACGAAAGCAACTGGTCGAAATCGTCGGCCAGAGATTCACAAGAACCGCTCGGTGAATTGTTCACCGACGGCAGACGTACCACTCTGGCAAAATTGCCACTACCCCAATGAAATCGTCCATTCTTTTCCATCTTCAAATTCCACTTAATTGTGTTGTTTGTTCTTCGTTGGGTTTTTCAATTTCAAAAAGTGAAACCAATTCCAAGAAAGATCAAGTCACAAACTACATCATCATCACCATCATCATCACCGTCATCATCATCATCATCATCATCATCATCTACTTCTCTAATTCTTCATCCTCTTGCCCCTCCTCCTCGTCGTCGTCGTCGTAGGCTTATTGGACGTCGCTGTGTGGTCATAGTTTGTGGAACATCATTTTGAACAATTCTTTACAATTATTCGAATAAACTCAATCTTTACACTATCATCAATTCAGCGATCGACATCCAATCTCCACTGAGATTCATCGACCACAACCAATGATTATGTCCCAATCAAGGGTAAAGATTTCGACAGGCTCAAACGATTAATGAGTTCCACTGCATCTCAGTCACTTGGAGGCCAAATTGCCACTTCCGCTAAAGTATAGCTGTCAAAATTTCTTGGCACACAGTTAAGCGACAATGGTCGGCAGCAAATCCTATTCTGTCAAGCTAGGACGAAAATGAACTGCATTCAACCGATGGATGCATCGATTACACACGAAGACATCAAATGTTTCGAAATAAGTCTCATTTCAAATTCACTGGTCAATCAATAATAATCACTGCATCAGAACTTCACTAAACTCTCTTCAAACTGCAATTCTTTCTGCATCATGCATTTTTCAAGCTAACTTGGGCAAATTAAAAATACAATATAACCACTGAAATACTTCAATTGCATTTGTAATTTCATCAACAAATTCAAACCAACCACGCAATATATATATATATATATATATATATATATATATATATATATATATATATATATAATAAACTGTGCGCATAACCGATTAACCAATGCTCTTCCACGTAAAAACTCTCCTCCTCACCGTTTTCATCAGTAAAAAAAGTGAATTTTAAATAAAAACAAAACCATAATAATTCTATTCATCCAATACTTGCAGCAACATAATATGCAAAACTTGCTTGCAATCTGCCATGAGCGAATTTAAAAATTCCAATTTACTATACAAACTGCTGAATAACAATGAACTTGCTTTGAAATTTATCCTTTTCTCACATGAGAAAACAAACAGACAGAAACCAACTGATAAAAAATAATAAATTACTTTCAAAAATTTTCCCCAATATTATTCGAATAAATCAAAAACTTCATATTTTCACAACAAAATTTTTCTAACTAACTACTTCTGCTCGCTCAGTTGTAGCATTTAAACATAAATAAATAAACTGAAAAATTTCCCTCTCTATATATAACAAATACCAAATAATATATTTAAATTTCACAGAAAAAAATCTACGCATACCGCGAACCTTCTTCGAAATATTCAAAATTATCTCAATTATTACAAGAATTTCTGTAAATTTTCAAATATTTTCCCATTTATTACATT
>CM008134.1:9615215-9640089 GCA_002221485.1 Trichinella murrelli
TAACCAGATGTATCAAATAAATTTTTTGAATAAGTTGTCGCAATTTCAATTGTAACTTCTGTTTTGAGATTGACAATTAATTTTTTTGCATCGATTAACTTAATATTTAAAACAAAAAAAATCTTGTTGTTCAAAACCAAATCATCTGCTTGCAATTATAGCAGCACAAAGTTTCGATGAAATGCAAAAAATTGCAAGCCCTGTCCAGCAATGCAAACGATGACTGTATGGCAATAATTTGAGCGCAGATGGCCAGTGGATCGGCAATGTCGATGAACTGGGCATAACAGAGGTGAAAATCCATCCACACACGCGTGCCATAAGTAAAGTCGTTCATCAGTAGAAATGGACAAAAAACCATTTCATTGATTGACAAATAGCAGTGACAGTGGACAATGAAGGTGTTTCAGTTTTTGAAATCAACTCATCCTGATTTTGAAAAAGTTGATATTGGTTGTGAATAAATTCCCGACTCTGCTCCAATGACGTACCAAAATGCTGATCCGTCGCATGGACGACACTGAATAGATGACAAGCCACATTTTTCGACTAACATTTGCATATGCCATCTTTTGCTCTTGACCAACGAAAAATTCACTTCCAGTGTTCACTTGTCTCACATATAGCTGACCGTTCGTACAAACAACTGCACAAATGGCGCACTGTTTACTGTCGTCACGATTCACGAGCTTCATGGAAGCTATGAAAGAGTTACAGGGCAACATCAGTCGATCGCTTCGATCGATCACTTCAGCGTTGGTTTTATTCCACACGAAAGCTTTCACATATCCATCACATCTGGCTGCCAAAATCAGATATTGATTCTCACCATCGGCCATTTTCATCGGCATGTGGTCAACGGCTACATAACGAAAATCGCTTCATCTTCATTGAACCGCAAGGCGTAGACCTTGTTGCTTCAGCACCAACCAGCAAGCACAACTGCCCTCGACCTCCAGCAGAAACTAACAAATTTCACAACAACGTATCGAAAATATTGCCGATATGTGCAAATAGTATCTTCTGACCAAAGATAATTGTCGTCCATTTTGGTCCAGATTCCACAAACACAAAGAAGTATCATCGCTGGACGAGACGAACATTGTACGACTGATGAAACACAAATCTGTAATTCGACGCACAGTGCACCTCGTTGGATGCAGTTGATTTGCGGTTGCAATTCAAAATTTCAACCTGACCACGTTTAACAAATGCAAGATGAAAATTCAATTTCGAACAACATCTCTGCTCTGGATAATCAAATCATAGGACCGATGGCACCACCGCAATGAATTCTGACAACATTTCGCCGGAATTGAAGTCGAAATTCGAAAATGATCCGCATGAAAGCCCACAATAAGCTGACGCGTTGGTTGAAAACAATAAACCGACTAGGCCACTCCATGCCTCGACAAACCTCTCGTGGCAGGCTCTCGTTCAGCTTTTCAATATTCCACGTATTCACGCAACCGTCTCTGCCTGTACTGTAAAATATTCCATTCAACAACATGAATGCTGTCACTCCGTGTGATCCATGTATACAAAATAACTGTACATTGGTCGACTCTAAAATTTAACACGAGCATGTAGAATAAAATGACAACGAAGATGCATTATTTTGAATAACCCAAACGATCAATGTATGATTCAATAAAATTGAAATTCATACTATAGTGCTTTTTGCTCTTTGTCGAATAGAAAAAATGTACAGATCCATTGCGGTCACCGACAGCTAAAAGCAACCTGAAGAGCTTTGTACAAGCATTGCTGCGGATGGCCACCGTTGTCTTCCATTTGGTAAAGTTAATTCACTTCGAATTAATTTTGCTTCTCGTTATTGCTAACGTCGAATAAGTGCATGCGGCCTGTTCAATGCAAGCTAACAGCATATTGCCATTGTCAATTAAATGTAAGCTAAAATACTTTTGACATTGCACAACACCGGAGCAGTCGTGCAAATTTTTTTCATCAAAAAGATACAGACTACCGGACAGGCCGCCGAAAACGATCAGACCATTTTCCTTCGATTGATCTACAGCGCATGATCTGAGATGCTATCCGTAAGTAATAAACGTTTGGAATTTTGTGAAAATGATATACATTCCACTGGATGAAATGCAAACAGAGACGACGATGTTCAACGGCTGTTATGGACAGTTTCAATATATCACTGTCGGCTAACGAATTGAACTGATAATGGACAATGGACGAGAGTAAATCAAGGAAAGCATGCACCTGAATCAGAACCCAAAATGCCTTTTCTGATTCGGAATCGTAATGCAAAGCACGAAGATTGCCTTTCTTGGTTTCAGTTCTCGAAACGAGCTCGCCATTTTGTTTCCACAAACAAACTATTCCATCTTCACCTGCGGTAATAATTCTGTCATTGCAAAGCGAGTCCGCCATACACGTCCATGATGTTCTTGTAAAATGTGCGTGAGAATTATTTCACAACTTTCCCATTGCCTCCACGACGGATACTGACCAACAACTAATGAGAAATGATGCAACTTCCACAAACGACAACTTCGATCATCCGATACTGAGCACAATAGTGACTATGCAGCGAATAGTCGATATCAAAAAAGCTCCATCGTGAGCGTTGAAAATTTTAAAAGGATTCCATTCGAATAGTAAGGAGACCAATGAATATTGTTTAGATGCATTACCATTGACAATGAACAATTCGTTATCATGCATTCCAAAAATTCGACTGCAGTAGGATACGCATTGCTTGGTACATTGTACATGTTGAAGTTGTTCAAGTTCAACGTTGTATACGAAAGCCATATTGCGAGAAGTGACAAGCAAAATTCTGTTTCCAGTGAGAACTTAGCTGAGCATATCCAGTCGTTAATGTTGCATGTTTCAGTAAGAAAAGAAATATTCAATTCATTTTGAGAATCTTCAAAAAAGCGACCAATTCGAAAAGAGCGCACCCGTAAAAACAGACAATCGATTGTAGAAATCCAAACCATGAATTGCATCGCTAGGAAATACTTCGTATCTTGCATACTTTTCCAATTCAGAAGGCTCGAAGATTACTAACTGACGACCTTGGCCAGTTAGATAATAATTCGCTCACCGTGTTTTACATTGTGACAATCTGTGAGGCAATATTCTATCCATTTGACTGGAAGAATATTCTGTTGGATTCATTTCATTTCCATTTAAGAATTCAATTGAATCCTAAAAAGATAATTTTATAATTTCCACTGTTTAAATAGTCTTAGTGAAACATCTTTATCAGAAATATAATAAATCCAGCGCCACTTCAGCTTAACTGTAGTTTGGAATATTCAACATAAGTACTTGTAAATTTAGGAAAAAAAAGATATTTGCTACAAAATTAGTCAAATAATAATAATAAATTAATGTCACAAATATGTTGCACAGTCAGAAAAAAATTAACAAAGCTATGCCGCTTATCCGTACAATTCAAAAACATTTCTTACTGTAAAATAATATTGTTAAGATAACCAAATATGTATTACACTTAGGTTCCTGCATTAACTTTTTTGAATTGATCGCTCTAGTTTTTAATACAAAAATAACATTCAAGTTCAAAATATAGTATATACTACAGTACATTAATTGAGTAAAATTTGATTGTTTGTATTTTACTTTGAACAAATAAGCTTATAGTACAACTTTATGTCTAAGCGATAAACGCATATAATTATATATACATGCTATTTTCTCATTCCAACATCTATACACAGTTTCATTAAAATTTGTTATTGCCAACAGTTATTAATTCACAATGATTATTTATTATTACTTATATTATTATGGCCCATTTCAATTCATTTTTTTAAGGTGAGCCTATAAATATGAAAAACGTTAATGCATTCTTTAGTTTCTGATCGTTATATTGCATAATATAGTGATCAGTTCACAAAACAGTTAAATAGCAATAATATTGAAATAAAACACTTTTTTAATAACGGGACTTTACTACATCACAAACTTTACAACTTCGCTAAAGACATCAATAATCAAATATATAATAAGCAACATTTCAAATCTTAAGAAAGTTCGACAATACAAAAAGTGGTACACTTATACATAGCAATTTTGATTTGATATGGGAAATTTTGATAACAAATAATTCGCCTTTCTTTCAATCTCGACGCAGTTTAACTCGTCTTGTCTCAGATAGGACATTTGATTTTTCATTTCCTGGAGGATGAGATGCAGTTCCTAAATTGCAATTCAAGAAATAAATATGTGGCGCATAAAAATCATAGTTCTCAAACAATAGATGGAAGAAAACTAGAGATTGAAAATTAAAAAGACTCACCCCATACATTTGATTGAAGAAATCCCCACTAAATACAAAATATCAGCACCGCAATAATAATATCAGGAAAATGATCTTCTCTTGTACAGAAAGTACGTCAAACACACCATACAACCAATAACCGGCGATGAAATAATTCGCTACTAGTCTAAAAATTAAAAGTTTTTAAATATTTGATGTTTAAATGATTTACTTGAATATTTGTGTAATGTTACGATAATCGTAAACAAGCGCAAGCAAAGTTAAAATCGTCAGGCCTCGCAGTTTAGTTGGATATCGGTGACAACAAGCAACTATCACAAGAATAAAGGAAGTGGTGCGACGTGCTAAAACGAACATAACCTCTCTAAACGGATTGTATATTTGCAGCAATAAATCAATCTTCTTACTAAAACATTGTTATACCAACTGGGATAATTCATCAAGATAATCTGGATAAACCATTTCACGGTCAATTGCATATAAAATCCAAAACATCAAAACTACAAACTAAATGCAAACCGTTCATCTGTAGCTTTGAAGAGACAAAAGCTTCAAAATCAAAAAAACTCCAAAAAGAAAACTGCAACTTACCACACCGATGGGCAAAGCAATTACTGCATAAGTGAAATCACAAACGGAATGTAACTTGGATTTTGGATAGTAAGTTGAGGGGCTGGATGAGCTCTATGAGGTCCAACATCATACGTTCGGCCAATCGATCGGTGAACGCTCGGAAAACACAAAGCCAAAGTATGCAAAATGGCAAATCTAAAACGGATAAAAATTCACCGACTGTTTAAACTGTTTCTGAAATATTTACAAAGTTCAAATATGTAAGAAAGCGCAGTTTCAAAAACCAGCATCCATTTTTGGAAGAGTCGGAACGTACAACACATCGTACACCAAAGAAAAGTATAAGTAGCAGCAATTAAACAATACGTGGCCAAGCGCAACATTTTTCAAAGTTGAGATAAAAATTACCGTCTAAAAATTAATCAGATGAATTATAAAAATGAAAAATGATTCGCGTTGTTGGCTAAATAATAGCAATAATAAGCATGAATAAGTTGCACAGAAACAGCGCAAAGAATGTTGTAAAGCGTAGTCAGTCAGAAATCGAAATTATTGGCGAAAGTTTAATTAACCTTGCAATGCGACAAACACATGCATTTGGCAACAGATCAATATTACTGAGATCAAAACGGTTGAATTTGTAGAATTCTGATTTTTAAGTTCACAAGAAATAAATTTCTACTGCTTGCAGTGTAATACTATAAATACATTTGCATTTGGGAAAGTTCAGCAGTTGCTAAGTGCTACAGTTGTTGAGAACTCCCTCGGTTTGAGCCTGAAGATCAGAATCTGCTACCGTAACCGGCGTCGTGTGGTGGTGACGTAATCGGCGAGTGATCGGCGAGTGTGAACGCGAGTGTAAAAACGTGACCTTGTGTTTGTGTGTGTGTTGTGTGACTCTTCCCACTTTTATTTAAATCATTAAAAAATTTTATTTTATAATTCAAAATAGAATTTCCTAATAATTACTTAATATTGAAATGAATTTGCTTTGTTATATTACGTTTGTGATATTGGTGAACATTTTTGTTTCTAACTCAAGTTTTGTATGATTTCATTTACTTTCAACTTATTTTGTAATAATTAAAGATTTATTGAAATGTTCAACATTTAAACGTATTTAATATATGTTCAAACTGATGCAATTTAGAAACTTCCTTTTACTAAAATTGAACTTGATTATATAGTTACAGTATAATTAATCATCGTTTGATTGTTCTTGGGGGTTGAATCATTGTAAACTGTTGAGCTGAATTACTTGTTGATCTGTTAAAATTTATTTACGTGTAGTTATTTTAATTACTGCCAAGTTATAAATTGGAAAGGTTGTTACTTATCTGTTACTTACTATATGTTTTTATAGCTTTTTTATTTTCCACCGGTAAATCAAGTGTGTCCTCATGTGTGTATCCATGGATTATTATTTTGATAGTGCAACGATTTTATGCCTATCTGTTTAGCAGTATCCGAGGTGTTATGGTTATTTAAAAGCTCGAATAGTGCAAGTAAAAGTAAGTACTATCGATTGTTATATAATGTTACATGTTAACATACTGAAACTCATAGTTCATTCAAATTAAATACGAAGAGGTTGTTGTTTTCTAATTTCCTTTTACTAATTTTCAGGGTTCGAAGTGACATTTTATGCTTTACTTACTATTTGTTGTATTATTTGTTTAAAGTTTGGAATTCTGTCAAGGTAAAAAAATGATGAAATTTTATTGACCTTCCTTCCTTCTTCCTTATTTACTTTTATTATTTAGAACGCAAATGCTCTGGACTTTGGTTACCATGCCATCGAGGGCATCGATGTCCACTACAAATTAACAAAACTGGAGGTATATATATTGATCAAAATTCTTCACTAAAGCATCGTTGATTTCAGATCTCACAGTTGTTAAGCGACGTTTTCCCATTCTTGCCAATTTTATAGTGGTTTCTTGTACTTTGCGGTAATTATTTTAATTTCACGTATATATGTTTGAATGTGTTGTTTATAGGCATTGCTGATTTTAAAATGCAGCTGTTTATGTGATCTCTACTGCCTCAACTCATATTGCTTTATTTCTCTCTTGCTGATTGTTTGTAAATTTTCTCAGGTATTGAATTATTTAAAATATTTTCCTACTTCATAAATTATACAATTTTATTTTAATAATCGCGCCAAACTATTGAACTTATAATATTTTGATAATAAAGACAGACTGTTTATATTAGCCATCTAACGTAATGTTTAAATGCATGGAATTATTTGCTTTGTTTTGTTTATGAATTCTGTAATATTTCTTGCTGAATATCCTGTTTTAATAAAATTGAATTTTAGTCATATTCTAAATCAAAAAAATTGTTCAATAAAGTTCGTCGAAAGACTTCAGTCATGCTTATTTCTCTGTTGTGGTAAGTTTATATGTAAATTATTTTTAATTTTTCTGTACATGAATGATTTAGATTATTTTGTTGCTTTACTACTTCGATTTGTTGACAAAAGTTATCTAACGGAAGAATTTATAAATATTACCAACATGCCAGTTTCTCATTGTTACATTGTGGTTTGCATATTTTCAACTGCTTAAGAGGATATTTGTCCACGAACCGTGTATCGGCACCCCATGGACAGTTGTGTTCAGCCCATGACAAAAAGTGTTCAGACAATATCTGAAATGAAACCATTCATAAAGGTGAGCAAAGTTTTTAAATTGTTTTCAGTTGGCAGATTTTATTTTTTAACTTATACAATGATAACAGTGAAATATGAAATTTTAGTTGAAAGAAAAAATGCAGCAGTGGAAGCGTATTTGGATTGTTCTACTCCGTTGCATTCACTTTTGTTTTGACAAAGCCGGTTCGTTCAGTGGAAGATCTTTGTGAATTGCTTAATCACAAAGTAAGTGAATTATTGGAGTAATTTTTGCTGTTTTAAGTATAATCGTGTCAAGGATCAAGTGAAAACAATGTCAGATGAAGAAGTATTGCTCTGTTGAAAAAGAAAGATGCAGAGTTATTCTTTAGAATCGTTATTAGAAGAGTCAAGAGCTGTTACATAAGGTTAATTGCATAATTGGTGCTTTTCACTTATTAATAATATTTTATGCAGACGGTTGTGGTTTTCTGATCTCTGCAGCAAAACCGAGTGTAGATTGTATTCCTCATCAAATTATGATTATTCACTTTCTTCCAACGCTTGCTGTGAAAACACGCTTGGTTATATACCAGTTCCTGTCGGTTTTGCCGGACCTTTGAAAGTGGACGATCGAACTGTCTACATACCATTATCCACTACCGAAGGTTGTCTGGTGGCAAGCTTGAATCGTGGCTGTCGTGCTTTGCAGGTTTGTGTATAATTGTAAATTTCTTTAAATTCTTTTTTTAACGAAAATTTTTATTTTTTCAGTTGAGCGCTGGTGTTCGTACTGTTCTTCTTGGTGATCGAATGACTAGAGGACCTGTTGTATGCTTTGAAGATATTGTACAAGCGCATGAGTTTAAACTTTGGATAGAGAATGAAGATAATTACCTTCTTCTTAAAATATATTCAATAGTACTAGTAGGTAAGTTGATGCGCATTGTTTGTTTGTTTGTTTTTAATTTTAATAAGATAATATTATATATATATATATGTGTGTGTGTTGTAATTAAGTATGTTTTAATTTGATAGATATGCCAAATTGACTGCCATTGATGTAGCACTTTCTGGTCGTTTTGTATATTTACGCTTCAGCGCTACAACAGGCGATGCAATGGGTATGAACATGATCTCCAAAGGAGTTGAGCTGGTGCTCAGTGAATTACAGCACAATTATTTTCCAAATATGAAAATAATTAGCTTGAGCGGAAATTACTGTGTTGACAAAAAAGCTTCGGCAATGAATTGGATTGTAGGGCGTGGTAAGTCCGTCAGTTGTGAAGCGGTTGTACGTAGAAGCGTCGTCTCTGACGTAAGTTTATTCTATTGTGTTATTTGAAGGTGTAATTTGTTAATTGCGAACTGGTTGTTTAATTTAATTTAATTTAATTTATTTTTCAGATATTGAAAACTGACGTCGATTCATTGGTCGAATTGAACACGTTGAAAATTTGGTCGGCTCAGCCAGGGCCGGTGTACTTGGCGGATTTAACGCCCATTCTGCCATATAGTGGCGGCAATTTTTCTTTCAACTGGGCAGGTTTGAATTTTGTTCAAATTATTTATTATTATAAATTATTTAAAATGTAAAGGATATGCCGAAGTTGTGGGCAGTAGTCAGTGTTTGACGTTTTGGAAAAGACCGAAAATGGCGACTTGCGCATTTCTTGCACAATGCCAACTTTGGAAGTGGGTACTGTAGGTGGGGGAACAGTTTTGCCGGCTCAGAAAGCTTGCTTGGAGGTAATAAATTGATTGTTGTTGTTTTCCAATTTATGCAAATAATAAATGATCATATCAGATTCTCGCTGTGCCGGAAGTTGCGATGATTTCCTGGAAACAATGCCCGTCGTTTTTCGAGAATCATCTGCGCCGCAGTGCTGGCTGGTGAATTATCTCTGTTGTCAGCATTGTGTGCTGGGCATTTGGTTCGCAGTCACATGCGCTATAATCGGTCGAATTTGAAACTGAAATCTGCCACCGTTGAGGATTCATTTTTGGAACAATTTACCACTTTGACAAACCGGGCTTTGAAGCCGAAGAACATCGCACCACAGTCCTGTTCAACTGTATTCATGTGAAATTGTAATGTAATTTTTGATGATTTAAAGTATAAATTTCTTCTTTGACTGCTTGATATATCTATCTTTCTCTGTGCATGTGTGTGTTCAGCATTATTATTTCCTGCCATTGTGATTCAACTAGTGTAAAGCATTCATGTTTTTTCTTTTGTTTTTCTTTTTTTTTTTGCTTTATTGTTTACTTGTTTATATAATCTTATATGAATGAATTAATGAATATGTGAAAATTGAACGAAGCAAAGTAACAGCAAAAGTTTATTTTCTACTTTTTGCGTAAGCGGCGACTTGTGTCAATTGGTGAATATTTTAGCTTTGCACAAGTGCGATCGTAGCTTTTCATCTGACTAAGTTGATGCCATCAAGCAGAAGAAGCAGCTGTGTTGTTGCTTTGTCGAAAAGCAATGTTATGTATATAAGTGTTTATATTAGTATTATTGCAGCGGACGGCGATCACCTCTTTGCAGGCGGTTGAAACTTTGCTAGAGCTGCATATATATATACATATATACGTAGTGTGTTCGAGGGAAACCTTTTGAAAAGCGCGTTCATTGCTTCTTTGCTTGTTGTTCATTATTTTAAATTAAACATGGCCGAAGATGTGGCTGGAAAATTCAAAGAGGCCGGTATTGTACCGGACGTTTTGGACAAGGCACCGACGGAAAAATTGGAAGTACTGTTTCCAGGAAAGCCGGCCGTTAACTTGGGCGATACATTTCACACTCTCGATGTACGTCATGCTCCGAAAGTTAGTTATCCAGGAAAAGAGGGCCATTATTACTCGTTGATTATGATAGGTAATTGTTTTTTTTCTTTGAAATTTATAATTAAATAATCAACTGTTTGTCCAAATATTCAGATCCGGATAATTTGAGCCGTGAAAATCCATGCCAAGCTGAATGGATTCAGTGGATGGTTTTAAATATACCATACGATGCAATTTCTGCCGGAATGATGTCGCGTCATCTTGTTGGCTATATGATACCTGGCCCTCAACCAAGAACTGGTAAAAGTTTATCATTTAATAATTAAAAATCTGACAACAGTGAACAATTTTACGTCGATTATTTTTATTTTTATTGATTATGCTAATTCAGAGTTTGAATTATTTTAATGATGGTAATTTGTATTTGTCACAAATAATTGAAAACAACTTGATGTGTGTGATTTTATTCTTAGGCTTGCATCGTTTTGTGTTTTTGCTGTTCGAACATCACATGCGTAAATTGAATCAGCCGAGCATAAAAAGCCGGGCCAAATTCAAAGTTCGTGAATTCATGGCAAAACACAAACTGAGTAAGCAACTCAAGTTGAAATATTGTTGTTTATCGATTATTTACGTCATTCGTAAGTTTCAGGTGATCCGGTTGCTGGAAATTACTTTCTATCCCAACACGACGGTTGAGATCGCCTTGATCACTCTCGTCAGCTTTAAAGCTTTTCTTTTTATTTAGACTGGTTCAAAAAAAACAATTCTGATAGCAGCTCAGTATTTCTACTCCGTAAACGATTTTTTAGACCGAAATGTTAGCTTTTTCATCTTTTTATTTTCACTAACTGAAATTAAATCTCAAGCTCATTAAAAAAATACAAATTTTGTTATTTTCGGCTTTTTTTGAATTTTATCTAATGTACAATATTACTGTAGTTTTTTTTACTAATTGCAGGTTTTAAATAGGTAAAAAGTAATAAAGTTTATTGGATGATTATTGTATAAATGGAATAAATTTAAATGATGATGATATTGAATCATCAAATGACAATTTATTATTATTATTATTGTTCTTATCATCATGGCAATAGTAATTACAAAAAATAAAAGAATTTTCAAGTAGTAATGAATTGAAGATGATTGAAATGATGAAATGTGCTTAGCAACAGTTTATATTTTTCAAAAATGTAATTTAAAAAATAAATTCAAAAATAATAATTAAAATCCATCAAATGATGTATGCAATGTGACTTTACAATTACAGTACGTCATAATTTACTTTTGAGTTTTATGGTCTTTTTTTGCTTTGGTAATAAAATTAAATGATGCGGGAAAGGTATTTTTTTTATTAATTTTACCACTTTGAATGTCCTCTTTATAAGTTGTTGATCGATTTTGTTTGTTTTTCCAAATCAGTTTGTTTACAAGAATGATGCAGTTTGTTCTAGAAAAATAAGTGAACTGTAGTTGAAGTTGTTTATTTTTTATACTACTTTAATACCTTTTTTTCCTTGGGATATTGCAAAAAAATAAAGTAGTTCTTGTTTTGAAATAAAGTTGCTATTGTTCACTGAAGAAATTTTGTAGCTGTTCGTTTTAATAGTGTATAATGATGATAATGTACTCGATGAAAAAAAAGAAATATATTTTTCATTTAATAATAAAATTTTAATTGCGGCAATTGTTTAACTGGAATTTCCGGAAATATTTTTTAAGATTGAATAAGATGCCGGCTGCGAATGTGGGCAACGCAGGCGATATGCACGAATTTGAAACATTGGAAACAACAGATAAAGCAGTCTTCAGGGTCAGTTAATTAAATTCAACTTTATCATATTTTATGTGATCAGTTTTTAACTTGCTCTGAGAGAGAAAAAAATTATTCCAAATAAAAAAGGTATTATTACTCCAGTTATACTTGTTTTGTTAAAAAGTTTAACTTATTCAATTAAGGTCGCCGGAGAATGATTTAAAAGGGAAATTAAAATTGCTTTTCCAATTTGGATTCGATCAGAAAAATTGCTGGTCTGAAGAGTCGCTTGCAAAATGCGCCTATCAATTTGCTTCTTCATCGCTTTCATTGGATGCATGATCACATCACCTGCATTTGTTGACTGTAATAGCAGAACTGATTTTATTCTCTATATTTTATACTTTGGCATTTAGCTGAACATACCGATCAAAAACAGACTATCGATGGTAGTCGTTTTGTTGCCGATACTTTTGCCGACAGTAATAAAAAGAGATTTTATTGATTTTTAAAATTATTTTATCACTTTAATATTTTATTAGCTGAACGTGAAATTGACAACAGATTGAAAAGACATGCCATCGTTGTTATTCCTCGTCCCAGTAAAAATTCTTTGAACATCAGTCATTTCTCTTGTTCTCGTTGATGTTCAATTTGTGATTTTTAATTTTAGAATTTGGTTCATTTTCAAGTTCTGAACATCGCAGTTCACGATCATCGCTCCATTCCATTCACTAATTTCTCAGCGAATTTTCCATAAGCAGTCAGCTTTCAAATATACCACCTTTTCTTGACAACGTTTACAATTTTATACCAGCATTTTTTGTCTATATATATATATATATATCGATTTTACAAACATATATAGATAGATGTTTATTTGAGATACATTTATAAACAAATTTTGATTCTGAAAGTTATTCTGTTAAAATAAAATGCAAAATTGTTGACCACTTATATTCTGCTGTTGCAAACTTATACCACCAGTGTTCACATGCGCGACAAAAATGTCATATTTTATCCATTTTAGAAATGATATGATTCTGCGAAGTTCAGAAAAAAACAAATACTGTCATAATAAATTGAAAAAAACGACAGCTGCAACATTCTGAAACATTACAAAGTGCTACTTTACAATTTTTAATAATACATCGTTAAAAACATTGTATAAATTAAAATTCTTTTTAATATTTAATTATGGAATGAAATACTACTGCTGCTACTCTTTGCACTAAATACATTGCCTATAAAATGCAACATTATTGCATTGCTTCAGCATATACTTGATTACTATGTACGGTAATTGAAACGGTACAATTTTTTAATTTTTTTTCATCTTCGTGAAATAAGCATATGTGCTGAACTTTCACACATATAAAATAAGTTGTTTGGTTTAAAATTATAATATTGTATTTTCTTCCGTGAATGAAATAAATGAGGCCCTATTCTTTGTATTTTTTGCATAGAAATTCATTTGACGTTGATTTGTTTATATACAATTTTATACTGTCTTGTTTGACAACTTGTACATTCTGTCATCAGTAACTTAAAACGATAAGAGACTGTTTTGCTGACTGAATTCATATTATGCTATCGCGAAGTGAACATAATTGTTTGAAATTATCTAATCAGAAGTATGCTAATTTATAAGAAGTTTTCAGTTCAAATTTTAATTGTTTTTTATAATATTATTCTTGTAATTATCATTATTGTTGAAAAAAGACAAAAAATTATCTATTTGATTTTTTCGAATTTTGTGCGCAGTATTTTATTTAGATTATAATTTGAAACGTTATTGTTTATAGAAATCATGATGATTTTGTTGAATGTGTAATGTTCATCTGATGCCTGAAGTTGCCGAAGAATGGCCCTGGGCCTATGTAATTTCGCAAAAGTCATTCAAAACATGCTGTCATTACTGCTTTAAACAGTAAAATAGTTGTTTTTTTAGCAATATTAAAATTTCAAGTTTTTTTTTAATTTCAGTATTGATTCGTCGCATTATTGTTGTTCAAAGTATTGTGGAGCGGTGTATTGCGATGAAAACTGCCATGTATATATAAAAAATGAATACTTGTTTATTATTTTCTAGATTAATTTGTTTTGTTAAATTGAAATTTCAGAATCAAGCAATTTCTGATCACAGATATGAATGTAAAGTACTGCTTCACAATAAAGGTGATTTTCCATCAGATACGATTCGGTTGATGGTTCGTATTATTGGAAAATTGGTACGTTTTTCTTTTCGGCGTTTGTAAAATTTCTAACAAATTTTAATTTTTAATTATAATTAAGAATGATAATAGCAGTACGTCGAACTTTTCTTGTAAAGCTTCTCATGAAAATCGAGAATACGATAATCTCATGTCGCGTATGTCAGTTGTTTACATTATGGAAATTTTTTTCTATTCTAATGATTTTCGTTTTCTAGATAAAGAAGAAATATTTAAAGAAGAAAAGCGAACGAGCGAATTTTCACGCTGTTGTTATTTTTTAAAGTACATAATAGAACCGAATAAATTGCCTGAAACGTCAATACTTATGGAAATGTTTGGCAAGGTGTATTTTTTTTGATTACTTTATAATTTGTTGTTGTTGTTGTTTCATTCATTTAGTTTTGTTCACGGCAGATTCTCATCAACGGCTTCGTAATTTTAGACCACGAACTCAATTCTGCAGGACTTGGCTTATACTTAAAGTTTTTAAACATTTTCAGTTGGTACAATTTTTGTAATAATCTTAATACTTATTATTTAATTTAGCCTGTCACAGTTGAATCATTCGTGCAATCCAAGTTGTGTTGTCACATTCGACGGTCCAAAAGCATATTTGAACACTCTGAATTCTGAATTTGAAATTACCACTAGTACAGTTTTAAAAAATGTATTTCAAGTTTTATTAACGTTTGAATTTTTTTTCAGTTACAGTAATTTTTTCTCTTAGTTGACAATTAGTTATGTAGCATTGATCGACGATACTGCTCACCGGCGGAAAGCTTTACATGAACGTTATTATTTCATATGCAAATGTGAAAGATGCTCAGATGCACGTCTTGTATAGTGAAGAGTAAAGTTGATTTGTTTGTAGAATATTTGAAAGTGATTTTAATTAGGATTCCATTGCAACTGCGTTGGTCTGTGACAATGGAAATTGCGATGGTATGGCCATTATTGACGTTGCCGAAGGTAAACAATTTGTTGCTTGTTATTTTTTTCAACAAATGATGATGAGTTGATAAATTGCGCAGTGTTTTTATTTGTACTATTAATTTAAAAAAGCTATAAATGGGTTTCGAATTTTATGAAAATATTAATTTTGTTATAGAAACAGCACGTTGTGAAAAATGTGCAACAGTGATCGACGACATTTGGGAAGCGGAATCGTTGATGACTTATTCTGCAGAAAAAAATGATTCTTTTGAAAATTATGATTCTACACAAATGAATATCCTTTCTTAAACGACGACGATCAGAGAACTTTTTTGAAGTCAATTTGTGAAAATATTTTCATATTAATTCAATTATTCATGCAAAATTGGATATGTTCATAATTTGTTTACTTCATAATATTACGATAATATGGAAAATTATAACAATTTCCTTAACAGTGTAATTTCGGTTTTCACATGTTGAAGATTATTACAAACGTACAGAAGAATTGTTGGCCAAACAGCAGAAATGGCTTCATTCGTTGAATGTGCACCGAATTCGTACGCTAGCTTTTGTTGGACACGCTGCATATGAATCTGGCCGTACTGAACGTACACTTTTGGTTTATGAAGAATTAATTTCGAAATATGAGTAATATTTTTTGCATGAATTGATGTAAATTTCTGTTATATCATCACGAGATGAGTTATGAAATTTCTAAATTTTTTTTTCGTTTTAGATTCTACTTGGAACAATTTCATCCACTCATAGCAGTAAATTTTATGACCGTTGGCAAATTGTACATGTTACGCAACATGTACACTACTGCATTGTCATTTTTGGAAAAGGTATTATTATTATTATTATTATTATTATTAATTCAATTGTGCAATATTTATTTTCAATCATTGCTGCTTTTAGTCGTTAAATGTGATGAAATACAGTCATGGAGAAAAACATTCATTGTATGTTCATTTATTAAGCATGATAGAGAAATGTCAGCTACTGATCAACGTTGACGACAACAGTAAGTAATTCACTGTTTGAATATATTTATTTTTCTGAAAAAAATGTAATTTAATTCTTAAATATATTTTTTTGCAACTTGTAACTGCAGTGAGGTTTTCAAGTCAAATTTTATTTTTTATTTTCACCGATGATGTAGTTTTTTAAATTGGAAAAGTTGTATTAGCATGTTCAGAGTAATGATTAACTAAAATAGTATTGTATTTGGATATTAAATTCAAAACTTCATCTTTTATAATGTTGATATTTTGATTCGCTTCTGCATCGGCAATTGCTTGCTTGCTCTTTTGGATGTTGTTTTCAATTTCCCAAAGTTGCCGTTCATAATTTATTAGCTAAAGAATAGTAATTTTTGTTTCATTAGTAATAATCAAATTGGATATTTTTAATCTTACTTGTTTGTATTTGTCATTTTGATTCAGCTTCTCTTCGACGTTCGAAATGTTCTGCTGGACAACATTCAATTGATTGTAATTTTTGTTCAAATGATTTTGCAAAAGTTCTTTTTTTGCAATCAATTCTTTCTTCTTATTTTCCACATTTTCATACAATTGATCAACATTTCTATATTTTTCCATCTCTTGGCAAAGTTGTTGGATTTGTGTTCGAAATTTTGAAATATTCATTCTAATCAATCGTTCATCAGTAATTTTTTTCTCTTCTTCGTCAACATTATTGAAATATTCTGATTTTTACAAAAATTTACAATTTCAACAATCAATCAATTAATTCGATTCTCACCTGCAGATTGAAAATTCATTTCTTCATTATCTGATAGTTCATTTTTGGTTCCGATCTCTTTTTCAACTTTTTCAATACGATTTTTGATTCGTGTTATTCTAAATTTAAATAAATAATAATTTAGAATTCTGTTTTCTATAATTTTTTCTATTTTAAATATTACTGTTTTTCTATCGTCTGCAGTTCTTTTTTCCCATGTTTTATTGTTCTCAGAAGGGATTCTTTTTGTTGATCCGGTGCGTTGTAATTTTTCACCTCGTCACGCAATTGTTCTCGAATATTTTCCACTTGGATCAATTTTTCACATTTTTCTACTGAAATATATATATATTTCTTCGTTTCAATTAAAAATTTCCATCAATCAAATACCATATCCACCTTACTTACATGCTTGTGATTTGATGGCGTCTGTTTGAAATGCCTGCAATAGAATAAATGCAAATCTTTCAATTGGAAATATAATTGTTATTTATTTTTTAAATAATTATAAAATTTTTTCACTATCAGTGAATTATTATTGGTGTGAGATGTGAAATTTCAAAATCGTCCCTGACCCGTTTGAGATGTTCTTGTTTGTCGAACAATTGATTCAAAATGTTCTCTTTTTCTTTGATAATTTCGTTCAGTTGCAATTTTTTCATTTCTGCTGCTTCATATTTCTTTGCAAATGTATTTTCCTGTGTGAATATTATTGAAAAAATTTTATGGAAAAAATATATTGAATTTCCCATTCAAAGAAATTACCATATTTTTGAAAGTTGTTTCAGAACGTTGTTTTTCCATATTCAGCTTCTCTTCGGCATTTTTAAGTTGCTTTTCCACGCTTTTATCATTAGCAAAAATGCAGTGCAAAAAATACATTTGGAAAATGGCTTACTTTTTTTTCTCTTCAAAAAGATCATCTAGCATTTTCAACTGTTGATCGTTGTTTTCTTTCAACTGAAATTAACAGAATAATTTTATTTTTTAAAATTGAAATTTCAAATTTACTTTTTGCCATTCTTCGCGCAGTTCGACGAGATTAATATTGTTGTTGCTGCATTTATTCAAAAGCTTAAAGCAGTCAGTTATTGTTCAAGATATATTAATTGATTTTGAAATTGTAATTTACAAAATTGTAATCCATCAGTGTACTTTCGAGTTGTCGAATTTCCAATGCCAAAGGTTCAGCTCTACAATTATACATGTCAGGGTTAGAAAAGACAAATTTCCATATAGCACAATCAGCTAGCTAATCACGTTTGTTCTAAAGCGGTTCTGCTTGGAACTTGCAGCTCATGTTTGGTTTTCTCATTGTTCAAACGTTCCATTTCTAAACGCAGTGCACGAATTCTCGTTCTAAACATTGAAAAATGAATATATATATATATATTTTTTTTTTGAAAATAATAAATCTGAGCTAAACAAAACCTCAACAATGTGGCATAATAGGAACGATCTTGTATTGAACGTTGCCTCATTGCTAAATTGTACAATTGATAAATATTCATAGCGGAATTTTCTTATGTTGTATTCGAAATGGAAATGAAAAAATCTACCAATCCCTGATGAGCTGGGTCTTGCACTTGTCAATGATCTTGTTGGCAAATTATTCGATTTGGTCAATGAAACACCAGCATCTGTCAATTGTGCATCATTTTTCGAGATCAGATCGTGATGCAATTGCAATTTGAAATAATTATTTTTTTAATTATTGATAACTAACGTTTCAATAATATGCAAAGTAAGATGCGAATAGTTATGATTTTGAGTTATATGAAACAGTTACCTTGCGATGTTGTCAAGTGCCTTCTTTGCGACGCTGTGGCGTTTCGTTTGGGCACTTCTATGCCGATTGAAGAAGCGGCTCTAATTTGTTTAATTGGCATTTTTTCCTTAGTAAACATGGTAATTTGGAAATAATATTCAAAATGGAATAATTTAACAAATGGATATTATTATTATTATTATTATTTGCAGTAGTAGTAGTAGTAGTTGTAGTAGTACTGTTGCTGTTGATATAGTAACTGGATGAAATCGACTTCTGGTTGCTAAGAAACGAAAGAAACGTTGCTAATTTGTGAATTGAATTCTGAAATTAATGTTTGAATATTTTCAAAATTTTACTTATTTTTAAATACATTGTTCACGTATTATATAAAGTTTAGATAAGTTTTGTATAAAATGAGCAAAAATAGTTTAAGTATTTTACATTTGATTTCAGTTGAATAAAGTTAATAATGATATATCAGCAATATTATTGTAGACTGGATTTTTGTTTACCAAGCTTATCACGTAACATCACAAAGTTACTTTAAATAGTCACATTTTACTGGAATTATTATTTTCGTTTGTCAAGGTGAAATTTTTATTTATTGCTTCAATAGATAGTCACAAGGCTGACAACAGCCCGGTTTCGATGTTATTTTTAACATCTTATTACGAATAATTTACCAATTTGAGCAATTGATGTTTTTTAATTTTCATAAAATTTATCATTTATCACATTTATATGCCCAGTTTAATCAAGCACATGAAATTGTAATGATGAATAAGTTACCCTTGACCCGTGCCGCTAGATGTACGAATAACAGAATAGTATAAAAGTAACGAATTCTAGCTGTTGATTTTTATATTCAATTCAATTCAGTTCTGCAATTGCTCTTCCTCCTCATTTGTGACGAAAATATCTTTTATTCCAAATCCAAGATGAACATGCACGTTACTTTCATTGCTTTGTTCATTTTTTCAATAGTCGTCGCATTTGACGTTGCCTACGCAAGTACACAACGTATGTATTTGAAGTTCGGTTAATTTTTGTTTTCTTCACATGTTCTGTATTCTGTTTAACAACTGTAGAAACTGCAAAAGGTGCATCAAACCGAGAGGCGGTTAATGTGAAACCACGCGCAAGTAAGTTGCTTTCCTCCCCAATAATTGACTAGATTTGGTGAATGAGAAAATTTAAATTGTTAAATTTGATCACTGCTCGTGTGGATGATGATGATTGAACAAAAATCATTGAGCTGATTTTTGCTTCAGATGCAAAACGTGCAGCTGCAACATCCAGACATTCTCCAGAATCGCACGAAGAACGTCGAGGATGAAAAAAATATTACAGCAATTCAAACCTAGAGAGGAATAAAATGCATGTCATTCCTCTCTGTTTAGATTTATATCATCCGTAGTTTTCATGAATCAATCATCATGTTAGATTAGTAGTATATGAGTGTTCCTAAATTTGTGACTTAATTTTAATTTGCTGATATTAAAAAAAACTGAAATAAATATTTCATATTCTGTATTTGTTTTGCAAGTGCTTTTTTATTGCGTTCATTTTACAGCAAATTTTGCGCATCATGTAAATAAAGATATGGCTTTCAGATTTGCATTAAATGCGCAATAAAACCCATTGCTCTTCTGTTGTACGAATGTATGATTTCACAATTCTGAAAATACAAATCGACAATAAATTCAACTAACAAACCAACTCTGATCAGTTCAACTAGTTTATTATTCTGAAAGTGATCAGCAAGTATGTACAACTGTACTTTGATAACAACAGTGCATAGAAACTGCCTATAAATTATAATCTCAATTTAGAAATAAAAAAAAACTATTTACCTTTCAAAGTGATCACTGATCAGTTACAATTTACAGCTGAATACTTTACAACCTGCGTGTCATTATTGTCTAATTTATATCTTTGGTTGAACACGGAAAAGCATTCTGTAGCTATGGGTTATGTGTTGCGTACAATCATTAACATTATTGTTAACAAAGAAGCATTTCATGCGGCAAATATAGCATCAGACATAATTGGTGGCATTTTGTATAAATTCAAAAAATTAGTCATCACACGTCGTAGAATTAAACTGCAGTTTGTGACATCCACAAAGAGCCAACTCGGCTCAATGTTAACAATGCTCCTCTGCTTTGTATCATGTTCGTTGTCGAAAGTAAAATTTCATGTGCTATAAGTTGAAGCAAAAATTTATAAAAATCTGAAATTCAAATGGATATTTATGAAGAATAAAAATGAGAACAATATTATTTTGTATTGGATATAATACTAGTGAATGAATAATAATTTTAAACTTTTTTTAATTTAAATATTAAACATACCGTATATCCAAATGTTGTATTTGAACCTGAATTCAACTACGGTACAGTCGGTGAAAACTAGACACTGAATAATCAACGCATGCATCGTTGCTGTTTGCTGGTTTGTATTTGATAAGCAGCAGTTGTAGTTTGTGAAGAAATTTTCATACGCACGCGAAATATTTTTTGTTTTGATATTTTTACCATCCTTCTTTGGTAGTGAGTTCGTTAGCCAAAATTGTTGCTCATTGATGAAAAGCGCTCAAAATAATAAAACTATACAAACAGTTTGAACAATAGTACAATGGCTGCTGGTCAGTACAACTATTCGTTTATTTTTAAATACATTATTATTGGCGATATGGGAGTTGGAAAATCTTGCCTATTGCATCAGTTTACTGAAAAGAAATGTAATTTCTATTAATTTACTTTTTTGTGTTTGTTTTGCGTTTTTTTGTCTATTAACTGCAGAGTTGCTTCAGTTATGCCAGATTGTCCGCATACAATTGGGGTAGAATTTGGCACGAGAATTATTGAAGTTTCTGGTCAAAAAATTAAACTTCAAATTTGGGATACCGCTGGTCAAGAACGATTTCGTGCAGTGACGAGGTCCTATTATCGCGGCGCTGCTGGTGCTCTCATGGTATATGACATCACTCGGTAATTGATTAAAAATGGTTTTCTTATTTCCATTTCTGCATTCAAGCTCTCGTTGATTTGTGTAAATTTGAATATTGTTTAAAAAAAATGCAATTAATTCTGTCTAATTTGAGTGAAAGCTTCACTTTAGTATATTTTAGAATTGAACAACATTGAACATTGTTAATTTAATGTACTGATTTTTGAGTTTATTTTTCAGAGATTTATTAACTGCTCAAAGTTAATAGAATTTTTTTTTTCAAAAGTATATATATAGATTTTGATGTCTATATTTTTGTTTATGTTAACATTATTATTATTGTTATCTAGTGAAAGGTCTGTTTAAACTGCTGTTGAAGTGTTAATATAATTCTTTGCTTGAATTGCTTTAAATGTCTTAGAAGAAGTACGTACAATCATTTGAGCAGCTGGCTAACGGACGCTCGGAATTTGACACACCCAAATACGGTATGTTGAATTTTTGTTTTGAAAATTTACTACAGTTTAATATGATTATTTGAAATAGGGTATTTGTACTTTGCAGCTGATAATGCTATAATTTTTACCTTTAGTTGCTGTGATGTTGATCAATTTTATTATTCAGAGCTTTGTCAAATGTTGATTGTGATTCCAATATAGATGAGTTATTGTGATAAAATTTCAACTGCTGTTTGTTTTGATCGAATTTTTATTCAATTCAGTGTAGTTTACGCGACCTGCTTGATCTCTCAGTATAAATGAATTTATACATGTGATAATATATTTTGTATAAAAATAAATTTGAAAAAGTTTTTACGTATCTTATTTTAAAGTATATTTAAATGGGAATTTAAATTTGATTTAGGTAATTTTTCTAATTGGTAATAAAAGTGATTTGGATGGCGATCGCGATGTGACATATGAAGAAGCCAAACAGTTTGCAGATGAAAATGGTACTTTTATTGTGTGCACAAACATGTTGTTTTGTTTTATTTGATAAACATTTTTCAGGACTTTGTTCATGGAATGCAGCGCTAAAACGTAAGCTTGAAGAAATTTTTAATTAATTAATTAAGCTTTATTATTGTTCAACTTTTTTTATAGATATTTTATTTTAATGCTTTTCTTTGCATGTTTTAAAAATTTACAATCTCACATCAATTGAATTTTGTTTAATCGGTTGACGATGTTCAGAAATGATTTGTTCGAATATATTAATTGCATGTTTTCTTTTCAACGGAGATCACGTTGAAGATGTGTTTATCGACACTGCTCGAAAGATTTATCAAACATTCAAGACGGAAGGTGATCATAATTTTAATAGCAGTTCATATTCTAATTAATATGTCGTTTTTACAATCGTTTTGAATTTAGTTTGGACTTGAATGCTGCCGCTGCGGACACTGGGGTTCAACATAAAACCACCCGCAGAGGACACTTACTGCGCATCAACCCGGCGAGGCGAAATCTTGCAATTGCTGATATAGTAATGTTATGTATCTGTGATTAATTCGATGCTGAACAATTGACAATGATATATATATGTGTTTGTAAATTATTCAAATAGTCATATAATTAGTTCAAATGCTTTTTTTTATTTTTTAAGTTTTAAAATTGAATATTCTCCTTGTAGCATGCACTAATTTGCTCGCTGCGTGCTTCAGATTTTTGGCATTATTATCATTAACAACAATTTCAACGAATGATCCTGCATAAGTAATTTCTTTCTTTATTTCTTTGTTTGTTTGTTAATTCAATTTTCAACTTTGTGACTGTGTTTTTTTCTATATTTTGGGAAACATTCCGAATTTTTTCTTTAATTTCATGTACTGACTGACTTTCCCCGGTCGAGCATATCAATTAAAATAGGAAAAGTGAAAAAAAATATGTGAAATATGTTTTTCAATTTGATTCAAAGTATCACGACATCAACAGATGCCACTCTTGGGATGATGGTAAGCGCAACAGTTGTGCATCTTCTTCACTGTAACGTTTCTTGATCACCTCGACGAACTCTTCCAGCACGGCGATAATTTTTCTCTGGAAAGTAGAAAAAATCATGAAATAATTAATAAATATGGAAATTTTTGGTCCAACTCAACGGCACACCTTCACCGGAGTGGCGAGGATGTTTTCGTTTTCGGCATTGCAAGATAAGCGCCAGTTGGTCTCGAAATTTCGGCCAGTTGATCTTCAACGTCCGATAAGTGTTGGCTATCAGTTGGCTGACAATTTTCGGTTTTGCAAAATTGCAATCCCGGCCCAAATTGACATTTGGATTCTGATTCAAAATCCCTTTCACCTGAACGAAGAAAAGAAGCAAAAAACCTATTCATCATATATTTTTCTTATTAAATTAAATTTAAAAAATGAAAACTTAATTAACCTGGCTTAAATATTTCTTGACTTCTGATACGAAAGCGTCGGCTGAATCGACGATGAAATTTTGGCACACAGTTTTGACGGTGAAATCCAAATGACGACGACTGTCGACCACTTGCTCGGATGTTTGCACGGGTACCTTTGACGTGTCAATTATTCGTTCATCAATTTGCATATATAAAAGGAACACAATATTCTCGTACTTGCAATAGCAATTTCAACAGTGCGTTGTTGCTGCTGAGCGAAAGCCATTCGGATTTGTTGTGAATCAGATTGACGGCTGATTCTGAAAATATTGAACAGAAAATTATTATAAATTTGTGAATTGAACAAAATTTCGACCTTTAATTTTTGAAAAATCACAGACGGCTCGCAAAAGACGTCGCCATCAGCGGAGCTGTCTGAGCTCTCAAAATTAGCAGATGTTGAATGAAAAACAAATCTGCATTCAATTTATCCTAAAATAAGCTTCTTCAGTTCAGTTGTTCTGTTCATCTTAAGATATGTAAGTAAGATTTTGGTTACAGATTTTGTTTGGATTTTCGCTTTTGCACTTTTCAACGATTCAATGCACATTTCCATCACTTCTTGCGATATGCCTTGTAGACTTGTTGCCTGTTGAACAAATAAAGAATGGAAACGAGCTTATTGTTGTCAAGGAGAAGAAGAAAAAAAATAATAGCTTACGTCAAGGCAACGGTACAATTTTGACAAGCACATCACGGTCCGACGAACCGTTGGATACCAGAGACCTTGGATGTCTGCAACTGAACCGGACGATGCTAAAATTCAGTAAAGTATATATATATATATATGTTTATTTATTTTAATTTTTACCTGAACCAGTATTGTTC
>CM008134.1:9640189-9784507 GCA_002221485.1 Trichinella murrelli
GAAATTCAAAGGCGGATGTCGGACGGCTGAATGATGGAAATGAAATGAAAAAAAAAACAAATGAGCAAAAAAAGCCAGAGAATTATGTCAAATTTTACAATATATTACTATTGAATGATGATGACGTTTCGGATACGTTGCAAGACGATTGTAACAAACGTTTCCAACATGTAAAATTCGTTTCTAACTGTGAAAAAATGAGAGAAAAAAATTATATTTAAAAAGAACGTATTTGTTTTTGTTCACAATTATCATATATGGGACGTACACAGTTTTCATCGAAGTCATAATTTCCACAGTATTCTTGGCAATGTTGTAAAGAATTTGGCTGAAATTTGGGCAATTTTTGAAAAGCCAAAGTATACGAAGTTGGGCTTTTTTTACCGTATCGTTGTTGCGTAAGCAGTCGGCCAAAAAAATGAACCGACACTGAAAAGCCGACGGATAAGCCCAGCTCTGTTGCCACAGCGAAATGGTCCATAGCAGGGTCAGCATCAATCGACGATGGTCGAGTCGAGTTGGCCGCTTGGGACAAGTGGGAAAGGCCATGGCCGGTGAACGGCATCACGGTTGGTGTGGAGATGTTCTCTTGACAAGGGTGTGGCTTCGAAGCTGTGGACCGTCGGGACGGCAAACGTAGCAACGCAAGCGGCCTGCCATGTTCGAGGTGAAGAAGAAGAAGACGTTGACGACAGCAACCGCCGCCAACGAACGACTGGTTTTTCCTGATCATGCGTAGGCGGACCTAGAAGCACCGTCAAGCTGAGAATACTTTTTTACATGATCATAAAGTGGAAAAATAAATATACAGAAGGAAAAAATGAAATAAACAACAACAACAAAATGTAGATGATGCAGCTTTGTGAAAATAGTGAAAAATGAAGACAGCGAAACAAGAGGAACAAAAAGAAATGGAAATGTGACAACGCGAACGCGCCTCTGACAAATGTGAAGGTGATAAGCCCCGCTGTAATGGCATGTTTGATCGTTCAGCAAAGTAAACAAACAGTCAACAAGCAAAAGTAAACGTCGATTGAAGATGAAGAAAAATGCCGTCAATAAGCTGCTTGGACGAATCATTTCATTTTCATCAGCCCCATTTTATTCCATCCACTTCATCAATTTCAAATTTATCACTTTTCATCAATTTCCATATTTCATCAATAACACATTTGAAAATTGGAAAATACTCGACTGTCCATTATTGTTGTTTACAGTAGATCAAGAAGGTTAGAGTAGGTTAGAAAAATTAACTAGACGAATGTAGTATTATGATTTTTTTTCTGCTTTGAAACATGTTAAATTTCAAAATCCAACTTGTAAAAATAAAATAAGAAAGAAACAACCAACTGCACACGTAAAGTTTTTAGATTATAATTATGAATATGTTGAATTGTTGACACGGTGGCATAATTTGCTAGTTGTGCAGTAGTAGCCGCGAGCATCGAACACCAAGCGTTCAAGTTTCGTGTGACAAGAAGCGGAAAGACCGACAACAACAGGCCGAAAACTGACGCACAGCATTTCAAGTACATTCTTTGTTCAGTACGTTCATAGAAATATCATTCCACCAGCCAAGCTTGTAAGAAAAAAAAATTTCTTTCCACTGAACTTCAAATAACAAAAGAAAGAATAAAAATGAAATTAATAAATCATCACATTTTGTTTTTGAAATTGAAAATAATTCCTTCCTTTCCTAATCGTGTTCACAGTTTAAAGTCCAACTTCCACGTTATTGTTCATTGCTTCTTTATTTTCTTCTTCTACAGTAAGATTTCGTCGAAGAAAAAAAATAAACAGCAGGCAAGTTATGTAGACAAAAGATGAAAAAGAAACTGTTTTACCAGGACGAAGAATTGTTTTTTTTTTCTTTAAATTTGCAAACCGTGATGAAAAAGTGGTGCAATCGATCACGAATGTCAGTCAGGCGATCGCTTCTTCACTTCACGCGACAATAATCCGCTTCTGGTGATACTTTAAAATATGCAAATATATGAATAATATTGCAATCAGGTAATTGAAAAGCAAACAGAAAGAGAGAGAGAGAGTAGACGAACGCAAACAATACAGATAGGAAGCAGAAAGCTTAACTGAAATGTGACAATATTTTTTTGTTGATCGAAGAATAAAAAACGAGTTGACAAAAACTGAATAAACAACAAACGAAAACAAATAATATAATTTTATTCGCATTCCACACACGCTTTTCTCTCGTTTCTCGCAAAAAGAAACAATGGGAAAAAAAGTAAGATTGTTCGCAAAAGTTGAGACCACGCCCGTAGTGGAGAGTTGGAATTGAAAAAATGCGATAATCATCATCGACTAACTGCTGCTGCTGTTCGCTCTGCGCAAAGAATTGGGAAAAAGCCGTCGTCCAAAAGACAACAAATAATAAACAAATAAATAAATAAATAAACAGACGACCAGTTTCTTGTTCAATTCATCAAATCAACAAAATTACAAAAAAAAACTCTGATCGTGATCAGTTTCGCTGGGGCATCCATCGGTRGTTTTGCTTTTTTGTTTTATACCGGTCGGTGTGTTGTAAAGAAAAATTTCCCCCGCTTATTCGGTTTTAAGTTGGAAACGAAAAAGTCAAAAGGGGAAATTATTTAAACAAAAACAAAAAAATTAACATAAAAATGAAAAAGCTCTGCGGTTCGTTACACCATTCATCTCGTGCACCAGCGACGGTCGTGACGCACCACCGGTCGACTGTTCACCGCCCCTTTGGGCGGAACACCGCTGACGGCAAGCTTCGGCGGCGAGACGACGCTGGCGTCCGTCTCCATCGACCTGTCTGAACTGTACAGACCGTCGCCACCGCTGGACGGGGGTCGAATTTTCCGGCGCCACTCGCCAGACCGAGCCGCCGACGCATTTTTTCTACCGCCACTACCGTTGCTCCACTCGGTGTCCTTGGGCCGGTGGTACCGGGCCGAGGCACGCAGCGAAGATGATGAGGGGGACAGTTGGGCGTGGTCGTTGTCGTCGTAACAACGGCCACTTCGGATACTGCCCTTGACGACGACAACATCCTTGTCGGCAGATCCGGAGACGGGATCCGGAGACGTCGATTTCTCCCCTGTTGATCGACTTCGACCTCCGACAGCCGCCGCTTAGTCGAGCCATTTCGCACGCGTAAAGCGGCTGCGAGCCGTTGACGCCATCGCCGCCGCACTGGACCGCAGCCGGCAACGGCAAATCCGGTAGCGGTGGCATCAACGGCGGCGGTATGTCAGGCGGTGGCAATTCGGGAAGTGATCCCAAAAGTGACAAATCCGGCGGCGGCACCACGCCCAGCAACGCGGCAGCCACTTCGGCATCCGCCGACTGATTGGTCGTTTCCAACGACACGCCCGAACCGTCCAGTCGGTCCGCTTGGACAAGCCGATCCCGCAAGTGCTTGTTTTCCACTTGCAAAGCGTCCAATTGTCGATCGTGCTTTCTGTTGGCCAACCAAAGATCCTGCTGGGCCCGTTCCAACTGCAACTGCATCTTGCGTTTCTCCTTTTCCAAAACTTCAACCTCGTCACGCAACTCTGCCATCATCTTTTCCGTGTGCTCTTTCTCATCTTTCAGCCTGAAATCGAATCCCAATATGGAAGCTGCCTGCAACAACAACAACAAAAGCAACCAATACCGATTTGCCGTATCTTCGAAACCTTCGAGCTGCTTGGAAATGACCATCTGCATGCCGAGCTGTTTTTGCATTTCTTTTTGCCTGGCTTCGAAAAACTCTTCGAGCACTTTGAGACGCGTCACCGCTTCCATCGTCTGCATCTCCGCCTGCTGTTGGGCATTTTTCATCGAATCCCGTTCGCAGCGGAGCTGCTCCAATTCGGCTTCGACCGCCAATCTGCACCGTTGCTCTTTCTCGACTTCGGCGCGCATCTTTTCCAACTCTCCGTTCGACCGGCCCAACTGGGCGTACAATTTGGCCAAATCCAAGCCAACATCCACGTCGTCAGTCGGCTGTTTACTTCCTTCACAAACCCCCGTCGCCTCTTCGTCTTCTTCTACATTCCAGTCGGCAACGCCCTTCAACTGGTCGTTGGAACGTCGCCGACACTGCCACAATCTTTGGACCACCTCCTTCAGTCCGTGTATTTCGACTTTCGACGCCTCGAGTTCGGCCAACAACTGCCCTTCGCGTTGCTTCAATTCGACCGTCGAAGCCAGTTCCACTTCGCGCGACTGCAGCTCTTCGACCAGCTTCTCGTTGCGACTCTTCTCCCGCTCCAAATTCGCGTACAATTGTCGAATTTGTTCGTTCAACTGCTGCCGTTCAGCTTCGTGCCCGCGGTCCAGCTTGTCGGCTTCTTCTCGCAGTTCAACGAACCGTCGGTCCGCGTCCTGCAATTGGCGATCCTTTTCGGCAATGGCCGCTTCCATCGCTTCCATTCGACCCTCTTCCAAAAACTCACTACCCACCCCTCCACGAGCGTTTTCCAATTCACGACTGGCACGTACCAGCTCGGCTTCGACACCCTTCAAAGCGGCATCTTTGCATTTCAATTCCGCCAATATGCGACTCTTCTCCTCTTGCAAATCGTCAGCCTGCTCCAACTTTTCCACCAGTCGCTCGTATTTGGAAAACAACCGCACATAATCGCTGTCGTTGGCGTAAACTTTTCGCTGCCAGCGTTTCCAAAGCAGACGATCGACCACAAAAACCACCAACGAAACGCAAGTCAAAATCAACAAACTCGAATCGTTCCAGCCGAACGTCGTCGCTTTTGGAAAAAAAGTCCCCCCACTGGAGTCGTCAACTGCGAACAACAGACTCCAGATGCTGGCAAATGCCCGTCGCGACTGGTCGAAATACAATTTCACACCTCGGATCAGCAACGTCATGAGATCCGTCGAAGCGGGCATTTCAGGAACACCGACCACAGGCCGGCGGTTCGTCTCGTCGCACTGTTCTTCTTCCTTGTCGCACGTCTGCGATATCCAAGAATCTTCTCTTGGAAATCCATCTGGAAAAGTTTCCTCAACTTTCACATTGTCATTGTCATCACTTGCATCATCAACTACGGAAGTGTAATTCGAAATCTCGCCACCCCTGGCAGCAGCACTACTGCTGCTTCTCGAATCATGATCATCATTATAAGACGAGCTAATGCTCAATTCTTTCTCTTTTTCTGAGCTTTTACCATCATCAGCAACAGTACTGCTTCGTGAATCATGATGATCATCCGACGAGCTGACGTTCAACTCTTCCCCTTCTTCTGAGCTTTTACCATCACCAGCAGCAGCAGCAGCAGTACTGCTTTCTGGTCCATGATCAGTATCAGACGAGCTGACGTTCAACTCTTTCCTTTCTTCTGAGCTTCTACCATCATCAGCAACAGTACTGCTTCGTGAATCATGATGATCATCCAACGAGCTAACGCTCAATTCTTTCTTCACTTCTGAGCTTTTACCATCACCATCATCAGCCGTAGTACTGCTTTCTGGTCCATGATCAGCATCAGACGAGCTGACGTTCAACTCATTCCCTTCTTCTGAGCTTTTACCATCATCAGCAACAGTACTGCTTCGTGAATCATGATGATCATCCGACGAGCTAACGCCCAATTTTTTCTTTTCATCCGAGCTTTTACCATCATCAGCAGCACTACCGCTTCTCGAATCATGATCATCATCATAAGACGAGCTAATGTTCAATTCTTTCCCTTCTTCTGAACTTTTACCACCACCATCGGTAAAATTGTTCTCCAATTTCAACTCATCTTTCATTTTATTCATCTCTTCTGTGAACAAACTGCCCCCATTCACAGCATCATCACCGGAAGACAATCGCAAATTGTCGACGGTCGATTTTTGCAAATTTTTTGTAAGCTTCTTGTCGACACTTTTCACATCTTCCACCGGGTGACTTTTCAACTGAGAATCAACTTTGACCAAATTTTTGTCCACTTCTGATTTTGCATTTTCAACAATTTTCGACAAATCGCTTAACGTTTCATTCAATTTCGAAAAATTGCCAATTTCTGCTTTGTCGGATGTGGCAGAAAAATTGGAAGCCGCAAACTGCTGCTGCTTCAGATCGTCGTCACCTTCCATACCGGGACCAGAACGTGCACTGCTAAAGTTCGCATGTTCATCTTTTGCAACATCTGCATTTGATGAATGGCCATCATCACGCTGAATATTGCTTTCTTCGTTCACTTGGCGTCGTTGTTTGTCAACCGGCAAAGCATCTCCATTCGCTTCTGCCAAATTTGGCAAAATTCCCTTCGATTTTCCAGTGCTACTGTTGGACAAAGTGGTCTGTAGAAAATCTTCAAATCGATCTTTGTCGTGCACAGTTTCACGGAAAATTGCTACATTTTCTTCAGAAGTGAAAAATCGTCTCGCAGTGTCACTGCGAATTACCTGCACAAATTTCCCTCATAGAATAATCAAATGAGAACAATTCACAATTGCAAAACTCACTTGTCTACTGTGGAAATCTACCACGTACAAATTTTTATCTTCTTCTATAGCTGTTTCAATGAATTTTAAAAAGGCCGTAAAATTCAAACTTCTTGGAAAAATATGATCCTGAAAAGCACAATCAAAAATAAACACATACAGTTGTACGATCAACCGCAAACTACGCACTCCATCTGTACAGAAATATTTTTTAATAATGTAAAAATTGAAATATTTCTTCAATTTTTTGCAAAATTATCAAAACAAAAACAGTGACTTTGTTGCGGCAACATAAACATTACAGTAATATACCATGTCAATAATGTTTGATGAAATTTTTCATGACGTATACATATCACACGTCACGACTTATATACACTCACTAGGTGAAATATATGAAAAATATTTTATTTTAAAAAATGTTCAAATTGTTGACATTTCACCGCAAATATTCTCTGATAAATTGTTGATAAAGTGAAACTGAATGTTAGCATGCTAAATTGGATTTGAAAACATTATTGCCAAATCTTTCATATTCAACAGAATAACATCAAGCTAATAAAAGTGGACATTACACGACAACTGTAAAACCCAAATATTGCTTTTTATATACAGCTAATTTGAATATTACCAAAATTGATAAACATATAATATTTCCTCTTTTCCACAATTATAACTGTATAACAAGAGAATAACAAGTTACGCAAACTATTACTACTTTTATTATATAAAAAATTTTAAGAACTATATATACGTAAATGAAAAATTACCTAAATGTTATTAAAGATTTTGAAGCTCTCAGAAAAACTGGTTAATGCATCGTAGACAAAAATAATATATCGTCAACAGATGCAACAAAAAGATTAAAACTTCAAAATGTTTTAGTAAAACTAGGAAATATTAGTTAAGCATGACCTTCACAGGCGAAATAAAAACTTGTTTCACTTAGTACAATGATATGATAAACCGGAGCAACAACGATCAATGTTGAACAAAAATACAGGAAGAAAGAGCAACTTATTTCCAATGCAAAAGTCGTGATAGCTATAAATTAAAGCTATCCGGAAGTTTCTATCTTTCAAATTCAAAAATAAACAAACAGAAAACAGTGAGTAAATGAAATAACAAACAAAAATTACTTGACAAAACACAGTCCAACCCTACTAAACAATACCCTTCAGAATAAGTATTTAAATGTTAAATACTTACGCTTTCATTTCCATACCAGAGATGTTTAGGGCCAATCGCATACACAGAAGCAGTGTCGTTTACTTTCAAAAAATACTTATCCGTGTGTAAATCTTCCACAACTAACGACGAAAACAGTTGAACTAAAATAAACACAAGACTACATCATAACAGAATCTAATAATAGCGATAATTAATATTCTGCGGCTTTTTGAAAATGAAAAATAAATCAAATACAAAACAAGTGCACAAATCAGCTGATTATTAATAACGGAGCGAATTGTTTATCTTAAACAGAATTTTAATTTCATTTATGACATAAAAATAAAACTCTAAACTCTTCAAAAAATCTGCTATAAAACAAAATCTGCTATCGAAAAATAAAAACAAAGCATACTAGAGCAATTAGAGTTGGCGCATATTTGCAGGTCTGCACTCTCGTTACTAACTGGGTAAATACCATTAGCAAACCAAAAATATGCATACAAATAAAAATACATCACCGTTATAGAAATGAAACCAATCATTCAGTTCGTATAAAACTACAGTAATAAATAAGCATAAATGAAATAAAGGAATTTATAATCAGTGCAAAAACAAAAAATACAGTCGCAGATAATAAAAGTATGAAAAAGTGTAGTGTAAAAACAATTGTGTAGAAAAGTTATTTATAAAACTGAATTTTCTAAATATCAAAAAATTTAGTCGAAATTAGAAATATCCTAAAATATTTATTAAACGCATTTTAGGTTAAATTTTTGGTTTCAACGTTTAAAGCTTGAAAATTCAATTTTCAGTTTCCCAAAATTAATCAACTCATGCTTATGCAACAATATAGTATATAAAACATTTTTTTTCAATTTACGTCGCCAAAATGTATACTGTATTTCAATAATATTGTCGATCAACAAGTTTATTCTTACTGTAGCTCAGTTTTATTTTTGAATGTATTGTGAATGAGAATATTATTGTTATGGGTCAAAGTTATACAGTTTATTTTTGTATAGATTAAATTCGTATTTGTAAACTATTACATTGAAAATTTAGAAATGAACGGAGCGTATGGAATAAAAGATTATTCGTCAAAGCATTCTCTTCCAAAATCTGTAGTAATAACTTTGATTAATATATTGACAAATAGTACATCAAGGTTGACTTTGGAAGACAAGCGCCACAGTGTTTCGGAAATACTATACTCAGCGATTTCAAATACTTTCATAGAGGACAGCTCTGGAAAATTGGCACTAGGACTCTAGAAGTGTACACAGGGATAAAGAGATTGAAACTGAACAACGGGATTGTGGGAAAAATGTAATTAATTAATTTGCTGTTGATGGATGGAAGTTATGATTTTTTAATGTGCCTGAGTGTATTTAGTTTGTTTGCACGATCAAATGGTGGTATGTGGAACAACGTCTAAGTGATTTGAGTTGAAGAGATTGTGCATGGGCATGGGAGAGAATAACTATAGAGAGACGAAGAGAGCGTAGTGTTACAACGTACAGTGCTGTAAAATTTGAGGAAAACAAACAAAGTAGACATTATGACATCAATGATGTAATAAAATAAAACAATTGTTCATCTATTAGTAAATAAAATTTATTTAAAAAATAAATTCAGTCAAACCTATCTTAAGAAGTAGGAAAAAATTTAAAAATTATTTGCATAATATTTATTGGAGAAGATTGGGTTAATGAACTAAAAAACACAAATTTCCAAAAAGTGAAATTATTATTTCAATATTTGTAATGTGAAAGTGTGAAGTGATACGACTGATGGTGGAAAATGGAAATCGATTACGTGGAACGTCCACCGACACAGTTTAATATTTACAATACAATTATCATAATTGATAACGGGATTTAAGTGTTCTATCAGAGTGCATAAGAATTTTGTCGAGGTCAAAAACGCATTGCCCAGCCAGATCTAGTAGTTCGCGGGCGACTAAATTAAAACTAGCAGCCAAAGAGAAATAATAAAGTTGAGAAAAACAGTCGAAAAATCTTCTCCAAACAAGTGAAATACTTCATACGCGTATCAATTGTATTTTGCAAATGAATTTTACATTTAAATTAAAAATTATAATCAACAGAAAGTTTCATTTTTCATAATTATTGCTGCAGATGAAAACTACATACTATACATATATATCTATATTAAAAAAGTATTTTTGCATTTGTATTTGTAACAAAATCAGCAAAATAAAGAAAGAAATAGTACAGTATCTGAATCATTTATTACACTCGTACCCGTTTAGCGTAGAATACGCGGGTTCTGGCACAAATGAAATCTTCGTATTTTTTTGGTGGTCTTCTTGTTCGTGGTGGATTCCGCTTTAGGCTGGGGGTTTCTCCTTGATTTTTGTTTTCGCTGTGATTGATCTGCGTTATGTCTTCTTCTGTGTGACTGATGTCGATCGGTTCAATTTGTATGTGTCTTGTCTGCCGTTCTCGAACTCGGCTGACATGGATTACCTTGTTTTGGCCGTCATCGCGGCGTACTTGAACTGTTGTTGGGGTCAAGTACTTGCTGATTGTCCACCCACCTTGCCACTGGGGTTTGAACTTGCCGCGTCTGGGGTACCAGATCCAAACTGGGGTGCCGCCCAGAAGCGTCGGTGGCGCTCGTGCTGCGCGATCGTACTGCTCTTTTTGGCCGTAAAGAAGAAAGTAACGTAAGAACGTAAAGTTCCGTAACAAGCAGAACAGGCCAGTTCATCGACATTGCCGATCCACTGGCCATCTGCGCTCAAATTATTGCCCATACAGTCATCGTTTGCATTGCTGGACAGGGCTTGCAATTTTTTGCATTTCCATCGAACACTTTGTGCTGCTATAATTGCAAGCAGATGATTTGGTTTTGAACAACAAGATTTTTTTGTTTTGAATAATTAAGTTAATCGATGCAAAAAAAATTAATTGTCAATCTCAAAACAGAAGTTACAATTGAAAATTGCGACAACTTATTTCAAAAAAATTTATTTGATACATCTGGTTACATACATGTAGAAATAAATCACCAATTTTCTTTAAATTTTTGTTCAAAACAACACCATACAACGAAATCAATTAAAAATGCACACAATTATAATAGAACAGTTGACATATACTGCAATCAAATCACTATATTTTATATTTACAATTTTAATTTATTTATATCAGCTGCAAATTCCAAAAATTATTAAATTTATATTTAAACAAACCACTTTCAAACATTAAATAACTTCACCTTTTATGACATTTTAAAGCAGCTTTTGTTTAAATTGCTCATTTATGTGCAACATGCTTTAACAACTCTATTCATTCTTCCATGTTCTTCCACACGACAAGGAGGTCAAAATGAAAATAAAACTGAGCATTGAGATCGAATTCTTCATTTTGAATCACACTGTCAAAAAAAGCACAACTGTCAAGAAAATTTTGGAGAAAATCTTCGTGCCACTACGTATCACCGATTACCAAATTTTCATAGTAACATACCAAGATTGCGTGTTGGAACAAGATGACAAAATTGGAAAGTATGTTAAAGAAAAAGCGGCAACCCTGAAAGTCATACCAATTTGCTATCCACCCGTTGATTGTAAGCTCATGAAAAACCCAGTTTTGCTTAAAATTATGTACAACCATACATTTGAAAGAGTATGGAACGGAAAGCTTATTCCACCATACGAATATGCTGTAAAGATGATGGCCATCGCATTTTATGAAAATTATATAGAAGAGGTTGACAGATTTAAAAACGGACGTGTCAGCAGTACACCAATGCCATCTTGGACCACAACAAAGTACAACGTGGAAAAAGATAAATGGAACAATGATGTGATAATCGAATTTAAAAAACTTTCATTTGATGATCGTTTCCAAGCAATGGAAGAATATTTGAAACTTGCAACAAATGCAGACGTATATGGGCATGAAATATTCTACAGTAATGAAGAACAATCCAGTTTTTTCCATATAAATATCCATGGGATCAAGATATTTGGTATTTTTGACGAAGTCAATTATTTTCAATGGCAGCAAGTAAAATTTATACGACGAGAAGAACATGTTCTATCCTTAAGATTAGAAACATCAAATGAAGCATCATTGAAAACACTGAAAATTGGATTCCCAAATAGTGAGGATGCTAACGCATTTATTTCTTACTGTATTACGCTACTCTGCTTGGGAAATGTTGAATCAACATTCCATAACTATGAGATAAGTGAAAAGTTAGTGAAGGACGGCAAAAAAGCAGTTGAATACTTCATAAAAACCAAATGCTCCAAAGATCCTCCTGAGACATATCTCATAAATGAAAGATCAGAATCCGTGGATAATTTATCGATGGATGAAGAATTCTCGGAAGATATTGATCCCAAAAATGAAAGTAACGACGAATTTGAATATAGAAGTGGCAGTTATATCACAGAATATAAAAATAAATATGAAAACAAAGTCCAAGAGAAAAATGAAAAGTTCGAATTCAAAGAAAGTGAATCTGAAAAATACAAAGAAAAAGGGGAGTATGATGACTGTACAATTGAAGATATAGAACGAGAATATCCCAAAAGGGAAGAAGCTGGCACAAAAAAAGAACAAGGTACAGAACAATTGCAGAAATATATGGAAAATCATACCGGATATGATGCAGCAATGTCTGATTCGAAACATCAATCAGTTCAAGATCAATCATCAACATTATACAACAAAGAGTTTAAAATCCCACTCGATTACGAGTTAAACAAACGTGTTTTGCAAAATTTGATAATTGACTGCATTGACGAAGATGAATTGATAAAGTCGATAAAGAAAAAATTTAAATTTGTTGAAAACACTTTAGAAGACAAATATGATCTGGATGTTAAAATAGAAATAAGTGCCACTTTAATGGCAGAAGATTTCTCTGAAAACCCAAAAGTAATACAATAATTTACATTTATGCTACTCGACATTATTTATATTCAAATATATACTTACTTATATGCTTCTATTTTTATAGGATAAAAATAATTCTGACCAGGGCGAGGACAAAAACAATGAAGAAGCAGAGACTGCCGTGTAATAATTTTAAAGACAATTTTAACCAACTTAACGAAACTTTTTTTTCAATTTCTCAATTACTGTTTTTTCATTATTATTATTATTATTATTATTATCATTGTATTATTTTGATTAATAATCACTTATAAATTAATATGTCATTTTATATTTAAATTTAATAAAACTTTTTTATAAAATATATTCTTGTTATTCATTGCTTCTTAAAATTGAAAGAATTTAAATTGAAATATTTTCACTGCTTGTGCAAATAACATTTCGCTTTATATATGTATATACGCAAATGAAATTCTCAGCTACATCTACAAATGACAAACATTTCTATGTCTGATAATCGTACAAAAATAGTTGAAAACCAATAAAAATAGACAATCAGTAAAATTATAATCCTGAATCACAAAGCTGTGGCAAATAATTTATTCTCAATTACTTGCAAGCAGATAAGCTGCTATTTAATTGTAATACGTCGTAGATATTAAATTTAATTTTAATAGACTTCGACAAATGCGATCTGAAAATACAATCAATCTCCTCTTGACACTTTATGCTATGAATAATTTTACAGCACATTAAAAGAAACAGTAATTTTTTACGCAGCATACTACAACTGTAGATTGTGTTGCAAAGAGAAAATAAGATAACGTTAATTTATTCAAATTTATTCAAATGTTTACTTACTCGATTACTGCAGGCTTCAATTAGTGGCATTCGTGATAAGCAGTGGCAACTGCATTTTGTGACAATATTTGAAGCTTAACGTTGCTATTAGCTTACACTGAACGCAGAAAAAAACTGAACCACTAATTGAATATCACTAATTTTTTTTATAATTTTCATTAAAAATATTACGCTACTACCTACAGTATGATGCACAACAGCGTGACAAAAAAGGACAAACACCGAAAACATCATTAATTTAATATTTCTGCAAATTTTAATATTTTGTGAGCCTTAATATCTTTATCATTAAATGGAACTTATATTCTCGGTAACAATGTTTGTTCGAGCAACAAAATTAATTTGTTTGAAAACAGAAAAATTAGAAATAATTTTATCGCAATATTGATATTAAACAGTGAGTAGGAAATTAAAAATAAATTTTAATTGATTTTTTTAATGTTATGACAGAACAAATATATTTATAATTTTTGATTACAAAATTCTCATTAACTGGACAATATATCATGTTGAAGAAAAAGTTTTGAAATTAGAATAAGTTCGTTATCAAATGATCAATTATGCATAAAATGAGACCGGTGAACAATGTCGGTATATAACTCATGATGGTGTTATTTTCAGCATTTGTGCTAGAAGCTTGTTCTGCTTGTTGTTCAGGTAAGATGTTTCGGTTGGCAGGAGAAGCTGCTGCTTGATTGTCGTTTGAATTTGCCAAATTGCTACTATCATTTGAATTAATTGCTTCTTTCCTGGCAGCTTTGTATTCTTCCATTTTCTCAGTCAACTTGCGCCATTCGCTGCTTTTTTCAAAAATTTCCCTGTTCGACCTGCGAATTTCTTCAATACGTCGAGAATATTTTGGTTTCTCGAATGATGTTGAAATCTTTGGCCTATTGCAATTGTCGTTCGTCATTCTTTACTACAGATTTGGATCAAACAATAAAGTCAACTAAACCAACACAAGCAATCAAAAATATTAATTAAAAAAAATTTAAAATTCGTACTTTAAATCCCATTGGCATGATGGAAAAAATTTCAAAGAACCTTTAAACATAATTATTCATCATATTTTTTTAAATTCTATTCAATTTAATTTGCATACAATAAATTTTATTTTTTTTTGGTTAATGAAAAATAAAAATGAAATATAAGCCAATAAATTATTGATTAAATTTCAATGAGAAACAATTGTGAATGCTTGAAAATTACTATAGAAAACAAATTATTCGTGTCATTTTTGTAAATTTAAATCTTATTGTAATAAATGGTTCAGATACTGTACTTAATGATCGTCAAGTGATCACCGAACGGTAACTGTCCTTACTTCGCACGGTTGTTGTTGTCACTCTCACTCTCACTCTCTTCTCGGCTGTTGTTTTGTTTGTCATAGCCTACAGTAAACTCAATCACCCACATTACATTCTGGTAGCAGAGCGTGGTTTCCGGTATGCCAAAGCGGCAGAAGACTGCTGTTAGTTTTCTTGCCACTGTCGTCGCCGTCTGATCTTTCATCGGTAGGGCTTCTAGCCACTTTGTGAATGAGTCCTGTAATACTAATAGTAATATGTAATAATGAATGTAATAATGAGTACTGTAATGTAATGTAATAATGTAATGTAAATGTAGTAATACTCCTGTAGACTGAGAGCCCATCTGGCTAGCCGTCCGTCCATTTTTTGTGCTGCGAGCCACTGCAGTGGTGCGTGGTCTGACAGTATGGTGAAAGAACGGCCTAATAAATAATGACGGAAGGTTTTCAAGGTGAAGATGATTGCTAAGCATTCTTTTTCAATAGCGCTGTAGTTTCTTTCGCTTTTCCTCAAACTTCTGCTGGCAAAAGCAATAACTCGACCGCGCTGTTCCAAAATTGCACCCAGGCCCGTACCACTGGCGTCAGTGATTATCTGGAATGAGTCGGCAAAATTCGGGGCGCACAGGGTTGGGGCAGACGTAAGGCAGTTTTTAAGGCGATCAAAGGCTGCCTGGCTGTTCTCTGTCCAGATAAACGGAGCATCATCTTTCAGTAATTCATACAATGGCGCGGCGATGATGGCGTAGGATTCCATGAAACGTCGGTAAAATGAAGTTAGCCCAAGAAAACATTTCAGCGACGTTTTATCTGCAGGGACTGGCCATGACTTTACAGCGGCGGTTTTAGACGGGCATGGGGCTATGCCTTTTGCGGAGAAAACGTGTCCCAAATAGCGAACTTTGCTGACTCCAATTTTGCACTTTGACCCTTTCAGCGTGAGGCCAGCATTGCGCAGTTGGGTAAAGACAGCCTCCAGGTGTGTTCCGTGGGTAGTACTATCGGGAGAAAATATAATAATATCATCCAGGTATGCTACAGCGAATGGAAGGTCTTTTAGCAGAGAATCCATTGCACGTTGGAAGGTGCTCGGAGCCCCAGTGAGGCCAAAAGGCATCCGTGTAAATTGGAACAGACCCATACCCGGTCCTGGCGAGAAAGCTGTTTTCTCTTTATCGTTCACATTGGCGGGAATTTGCCAAAATCCACTCTGCATGTCTAAAGTTGAAAATACCGCAGCGCCTCTTACCTTATCGAAAATATCGTCTGGCAGAGGCAACGGATAGGCGTCCTTTCGTGTTTTCTTGTTCAATTCGCGGTAATCTACGCATATCCTCACTTCTCCAGATTTCTTCGGTGTATACACCGCCGGAGCCATCCAAGGGCTATTGCTAGGTTCAATAATGCCTTGTTTGAGCATTTCTTGCAGTTGTTTCTCTACGTCCGCGCGAAAAGCTTCTGGAACACGTCTTGGCGGAACTTTGATCGGTGATCCAACGGTCCAAATTTGATGTTCAATGACGCTGGTTAACCCGGGGGTCGTTCGCAAGATATTTTTGAAGGAAGATACGATGTTTTGGTATGTCTCTGCGCAGCTGGGTAGATCCAGATGCTGGGACTGTCGTTTTGAGTTTGGTATGGGACATATGCAAGCCTCGTCGTCGTGGTCAGAATTTTCATTGTCTGATTCATTTCCCACTCCGCATGATTGCGCTGGGTTGTCTGCGAGTATATGAATTTCGCCAAGTGACGGGCCGAAAATTTTGCGTCCACCTAGATCTATGCAAATACCATACTTGGTCATGAAGTCAGTACCCAAGATGACATCAGTGAGTAGAGAGTCCATGAAAACGAAATGATGTCGGCCATCGAAGGAACCGAGTTGTAATGGTAACGTTACTGAGTTCCGGGGATTCACTTCTTCACCGGATGCCGTTAGCAAAACAACGTCACAAGCGGAAATACTTTTGTCGCAGTTAGTCAGGGATAGTAGATTTTTGCAGATCAAGCTGATAGTGGAACCGGAGTCGAATAAAATTCTTGCTCTGTATCCTCCTACAACGCCGTAACAATTTCATGCAGGACCATTACATTGTGTGGCTCCGACCCAATGTGGCGGGCTTGATGATGGCTGTTGGGGATATCTGAAACTGGGACCTTTCAGTTCTGTGGCCCACGACGGCGGTCCGCTGCGCCTGGGCCGATCCAGTTTAAACGCCTTCCAGAACGGCAATTCCGTGCTAGGTGACCGATTCTTCCGCAGCTCCAACAGCGTGGCTGTGACCGTTGCTGTTCGTTTCTTCTTGGTTCTTCTTGACGTCGGACAGCAGCGCCCTGCGCTTGGTTAGGATGGCAGTTTGATCGATGCGATCAGCCAAGTTGTCAATCTTCCGTTTCATTTCTTCCATTAGTGCTGACATTTCGTGTGTTGTGGCCATTGTTTGTGTGTCAAGTTGGCCGTCAACAGACGCCAACAGTTGAGCTCTGTCCACGGCTTCGTCGAGTGATGTTAGCTCTGCTCCAGTCATCAGTTGTCGGCTATAATTCTTTGGCAGGCCAGAAATGAAACGACGAAGTAGTAGCGTTGTATTGGTCATCTTGTCTTCAGTGACGCAAGCGCGGTCCAGCAATAGTTCCAAACGGTGAGCGAACGATCGCATACTTTCCCCAGTCATCAAGGTAGCCTTTTGAAATTCATCAAAAGCGGCGACCTGGGATGCCTTCGGATTAAGTTTAGACTTCAGAGCACCAATCAACAATTTGTAGTTACTCTTCACCGCGGCGGGGCAATCAAGGTAAATAATAAGAACATCACCTTTCAGGAAGGTTGGCAGCTTCTTCGCTTTTATAGTATCTGACCAGCCGTTGGCTTCGGCACAAACATCAAAATGAAGTAACCAACGCTTGAAATCGCCATCTTCGAATGAACTAGGCAAGCTACCAGAATGTAATGTGGGTGATTGAGTTTACTATAGGCTATGACAAACAAAACGACAGCCGAGAAGAGAGTGAGAGTGAGAGTGACAACAACAACCGAGGGAAGTGAGGACCTTGATCTCAGGTGATCACTTGACGATCATTAAGTACAGTATCTGAATTCATTTATTACACTTTTATTTCTTCAAATTGCCTACCTCATCCGCATTCCCAGAAACGTGAATACAAGATTTACATGAAAGCTGCGGTAACCTTCGAACAAGTAATTTGCATTTATTTCACTTTCGCTGTAATTGATAGAAAGCCAAGTTCAGAATATGCAATGAATCTTTTGTTGCTATCAGACAAAGTGGAAAAATCTTCTTAATTTCCAAAATTTTACGGCTAACATAACGAGTGTAGTAAAAGGTATGCGCGCTTTCTTCATTGTTCTTATTCTGTATTGCTGTGCTGGGGATACTTCAAAAAGACGAAGTTATTCCTTCATTTAATTAAATTACCAAAGTTGTAATATGTAAAATGTAAGCGAGGTAGTTCCTGTAAAATTGTAAATTTCATTTTTTATATTATGTTGAGATTAGATAAGATTTCAGCTTCAGAATGAATTCCTATGGCATTTAAAGCACTTGTAATACTGATCGCCTACTGCCTGTGCAGTAAGCACATTTTTTTACCACCTTTTCAGCAGCAATACAAGCATTTACTTGAAAATCTTCTTTATGAGAAATTAACTTCACTTTATTTACGTTCTTATTCGAATTTTAAAATTTTCAGACATGCGGAGGTGTGTTTTGTCTGTCATTTTTTGTTATGGCGTCCTGGCAGATAGTTTACAATTTGACAGAATTGTAAACGTTGAGGTCATTGTTGAATTTTCAAATTGAACAGTGCATTTCTCCTGTTCATATTGTATCGCTGCATAGGTTAGAGTTTATCCTCAGTAAGAGGTTTCAATGCACAAAAACCGGTTTCCAGCGATGCGCTATGCAAATAACGATCGCCATAAAAGGTGCCTTATCGTCAGTAAGGGTGCACTCGTTCGTTTGACTTACGTGGCAAGTGGTAGCGTTGGAAAATGTTGTCTGAGTACACGACGCTAAATAGTTGCTGAAATCTATTTTCAATTGCTGTAAAATAATTCCCCTTTTTTTAACTTGTGTTACTTTTTTTCAAAACATTTTATACTCATTTTGTAAATAATTATCTAATAATTAAAAAGCAGTTAATTATTATATTTGTAAATGCAGTTTTCAGTTTCTTTCTACTTTTACTACGTGATGATGTGAGAACATTTTAAACTAAACATCATTTTTACAGCTATAAAGTGAAAACCAAAGTGAAAAAAGGTGAAGACGCGGACGACACGAACCAAATCACGGACCGCACGAAGCAGAACAAGAGATGAGACGAGGTAAATGCGATTTCTTCTGTGTGCTGATTTTGTAAGGCAGTGTTAAGAACATAATTCTTTTGTTTAATTATTAAGTTGCCTAAGTTTTTAATAAGTAAGATGCACGAAAGATAATTCTCGCTGTAAAACTGTACTTTTTGTTTTTCATATTATGTCGAGATGAGGTGAGAATTCAACTTTACAATAATTTCTATTTCACTTAAACAACTTTTAACGCTGCATGCGTAGCGTTTGTCCATTATGCACATCACCCTCCATCAAAAAACATCTTTTTATTAGCTAAACAATCTTCCACTTGAAAATTATTCATTTGAATGTGTCTTTTTGCATAAGAAATCAACTTCGATTTATGTAGGTAATTTTTGAATTTTGAAATCTCAAATTCAAACGTGCGGAAGGCGCGTTTTGACTAAGTTAGTGTTTTTGTTATGGCGTTTTCTGCCAGATAGTTTACAATTTGACAGAATTGTAAACGAATTGAACAGTGCATTTCTCCTGTTCATATTGTATTGCTTCATAGGTTAGAGTTTATCCTCAGTAAGAGGTTTCAATGCACAAAAACCGGTTTCCAGCGCTGCGCTATGCAAATAACGATCGCCATAAGAGGTGTCTTATCGTCAATTAGGGCGCATTCGTTCGTTTGACTTACGTGGCAAATGGTAGCGTCGTTAAACGTTCTCTGAGTTTATGACTCTAAATAGTTTTTGCAGAAGTCTATTTTAAATTGCTGAAAAGTAATTCCTCTTTTTTTCTACTTGTGTTACTTTTCTTCAAAATATTTGAATGCTCATTTTTAAAAGAATTACCTTTTAATTAAGAAGCACTTAATTATCATATTTGTTGTAAGACTACTTTGTAATGAAATGAGAGAAGTTTTGATTTAATGTATCATTTTTACAGGAGAAATTAATGAAGCAAAGCAAAAGTGAAACTGCGGACGACACAAATCAAATCACGGACGGCACGAAGCAGAACAAGAGATGAAACGAGGTAAATGCGATTTCTTCTGTGTGCTGATTTTGTAAGGCAGTGTTAAGAACATAATTCTTTTGTTTAATTATTAAGTTACCTAAGTTTGTAATAAGTAAGATGCACGAAAGATAATTCTCGCTGTAAAACTGTACTTTTTGTTTTTCATATTATGTCGAGATGAGGTGAGAATTCAACTTTACAATAATTTCTATTTCACTTAAACAACTTTTAACGCTGCATGCGTAGCGTTTGTCCATTATGCACATCACCCTCCATCAAAAATCATCATTTTATTAGCTAAACAATCTTCCACTTGAAAATTATTCATTTGAAAGAGTCTTTTTGTATAAGAAATCAACTTCGATTTATGTAGGTAATTTTTGAATTTTGAAATCTCAAATTCAAACGTGCGGAAGGCGCGTTTTGACTAAGTTAGTGTTTTTGTTATGGCGTTTTCTGCCAGATAGTTTACAATTTGACAGAATTGTAAACGTTGAGGTCATTGTTGAATTTTCAAATTGAACAGTGCATTTCTCCTGTTCATATTGTATCGCTGCATAGGTTAGACTTTATCCTCAGTAAGAGGTTTCCATGCACAAAAACCGGTTTCCAGCGCTGCGCTATGCAAATATCGATTGCCATAAAAGGTGTCTTATCGTCAATTAGGGCGCATTCGTTCGTTTGACTTGCGTGGCAAGTGGTAGCGTCGTGAAACGTTCTCTGAATTTATGACGTTAAATAGTTGCTGAAGTCGATTTTTATTTGCTTAAAAGTAATTTCTTTTTCTACTTGTGTTATTGTTTTCCAAATTTTTTTAATATTTAATTTCTGAACGTTACCGTTTAATTGAAACCAGTTAATTAATATACAATTAAATTAATAAAGAAAAGTCAATTTCCAATTTGTTGTTACTTTCACTACGTGATGAGGCGAGAACATTTTTGATTTAATATTTTACATATTTGCAGATATGAACAATGAAGGAAAAAGTGAAAGCGTAATGGACACGAAACAAAGCGCGGACGGCACAAAGTAGAACAATAAACGAGAAAAAGTATGTGCGGTTTCTTGTTTGTCTTGATTCTGTAAGACTGAATTCGAAAGGGCGAAGTTAATTCCCATGTTAAATTGAGTTAGTTGAGTTTGTTATATGTAAAATGTAAGTAAGGTATTTTTCACTGTGAAATTCCATCTTTAGACTTTTATATTATGTTGCGACTAGGTAAGAGTTCATCTTCGGAAAGTATTTCTATTGCCCTTAAACCACTTTTAATGCCGCGAGCCTTGCCTCTGTCCATTAAGCACACCAGCTTTCATCTAAAATCATTTTTTTCATTAGCTAAACAAGCTGTCGCTTCCAAATTATTCAGTTGAAAGCGTACTTTGGTATAAGAAAACAACTAACATTTATGTAGGGCATTTTTGAATTTTGAAATCTCAAATTCAAACATGCGAAGGCGTGTTTTGACTAAGTTAGTGTTTTTATTATGGCGTTTTCTGCCAGATAGTTTACAATTTGACAGAATTGTAAACGTTGAGGTCATTGCTGAATTTTCAAATTGAACAGTGCATTTCTTCTGTTCATATTGTATCGCTGCATAGGTTAGAGTTTATCCTCAGTAAGAGGTTTAAATGCACAAAAACCGGTTTCCAGCGCTGCGTTATGCAAATAACGATCGCCATAAAAGGTGCAATATCGTCAGTAAGGGTGCATTCCTTCGTTTGACTTGCGTGGCAAGTGGTAGCGTTGTGAAACGTTCTCTGAGTTTATTTACGGCGTTCCGTAACCACTGAAGATTGTTTTTAATTGTTGAAAGTACTCCATATTTCTCGTTCTGTTACTTTTTTTTCGAAACTCTCTATATAATCATTTTGTTAAGGTTATTTTTAATTGAAAATCAGTTGCTTCTTCTATTTCAAAATTCATTGTTCAATTTTTCAATTTTGCTATGTGATAAAGCGACAAAATTTTTGACTTAACATTTAACATTCTTATAGATATGAACAACGAAGAAAAGAAAAAGCGAAAACACGGGCGCCTCGTTGAGCAGATCGCGGACGACATGAAACGGATCGCTGACGGCACGAAGCAGTACAAAAAAAGACAAAAGGTATATGCGGTTCCCCGTGGGTCCCAATTCTGTAAGTCTGGGCTAGGGATACTTCGAAAGGGTGAAGTTATCCCATAGTTTTAATTAAGTTAAAGACAAACCTACATGGCTGAGTTTTGAATTAATGCAGTACTTGGTCTTTCACGCAGCAAAATTTACGTATGCAATTGTTTTCCTGTGTCGAAAATATTTTTGATTATTTTGTTATTTTGTAATTTTTGTTTTCTTACATAGTTATACATTTTGAACATTTTCGAAATCAAATTCTTTTTATTTTGAAAATTATTTTCCATTCAAACTTTATTTTCACTTCCTTTATTTTATACATTTTATTGATTTTTCAATTCCCCTTAATATTTTTTTGATTCTTTTTTATTTTCACTTTTTTTCTTATATTATACATTTTTATTGTTTTTTTTTGTTCAATTCGTTTCTCCAAATATTTTTTCTCTGATTCTTTTATATTTGACTTTAATTTTGTAAAAACTCTGACACATGGAAAGCATTGCATACAAATACGTAAACACGTAATAAACCGTAATGCACATGGAGACGAAAGAAGAAAAGTGGAGCAAGCCAAGAGCGAGTGAACGGACGGTGGATAGGTTGGATCGAATCGTTTGTTGGTCAACTGAGGTAAGTATCAACAAGTTGGAGAAGATACGATTTGCCGAAGTCGAGCGTGAAAGGTTGTTCTTCATTACAAAGACACAATGAATAAAATATGTTACCATGTTCACAGACGTAACAAAAGGCCAATGCTGCGTTAATTCATAACGATGAAGATCATGTAGGATTAGTTGATAGGGGAAAATCATGTTTGCCATTACTAGTTGCCAGCCAGCAATATTAAATAGTTTATAGGAACAAAAACAAAACAGTTAAAATGGGGAAAATAAAATTAATTAATACACGTAACACAAGTAAAATTAATAATAATGTATATAAAAGTAAGAAAAAAATTTTTTTTCTTTTAATATAAACCAAGAACAATGCAACAACAACAACAATTCTTTATTAATGAAAAAGTTTATTTTTCAAAAAAAATGATAAATGTGCAATGTAATACAAACAAACAGATAAAGTCTGGCATAAATGAGTTCTGCGAAATGGCAAACATGCCGGAAATGGGACTTGAAATATTTAATGCAGGTGGAGGATGGAGAGACCAAAAATGGGCCCCATCCTGGAGCGTGAAGCTCCCTTCCCTTAGACAAGGGAGAGTGCAAACTCTTCCTTGCTCTTTGGGCAGGCAGAGCGCACGCTCCTCTTCCCTGGAGCGGGGAAAGCCTAGGCTTTCCGCGCTGAAGAGGCGGGTGAGACTTAGTTGTTTCACCTGCCTCAGATGTGCGGGGAGTTTAGTGTTTTTCCCCGCTCCCAGGGGAGAGGGAGATAGTGCGTTTTTTGCCTGCCCAACAGAGTGGGGGAGAATTTGCATTTTTCCTTGTCTCTAAGGGGGAGGAGATTCGCGCTTTCCATTTTGAAAATTCAGTACTAAAGGAGATCACTGTTATTCGTGTTTTTTTAAATTTTTTTTAAAAAAAAGTTTGGTTGCGGTGGGGACCTGCCCCCTAGCTCTCCTGACCCGTGTTGTCCCCCCCACCAAGCCCTGCCCCGGAGACCCCGACGGCCTCATCGCCTCTAAGTTCCCGTGCCAGCCTTCACGACTTTTTCCAAGATGACCCTGTCAGATCAGGGAACCCGATCCGCCGAAGACGTAGTCCCGCACCAAATGGCGTGCGCTGCTAAGTGAATGCAAATTATCACATTGGCTCTGTGCTCTATGTATCCCTCATGCGCATCCAAATTGCCGTCACACCTGACACTCAATATTACTGTACTGTCCTGCAGAGCCATCTCATGTTTGCATACTTACCGTATGATTTACAACTCATCATTATAATTTTACCGTATTACTCCTGCTTATATTTTAAATAAAATATGATAACTGCAAGCCTGTTGTTTCGTGTTACGTAATAATTTCCTAATTAAATGTACAATTAAAAAATATTACAACTCACTTGTGTATTTACGTTGTTTGTTATGCATCCTAATTATTTATTAAAAAAACTCACTGCTGAAATATGATGTTACGAGTGACGTCATTTATTCTAATTAAAAAGTTATTCCCACTCAATTTTGTATTTACATTGTATGTTAAACATCCTAAATTATTATAAAACTCTCATTGCAAAAATATGATGTTACGAGTGACGTTATTTAACCTAATTAAAATTTAAAAAAATACTCTCAGCAGTGCCATTTACGTTGCATTTTAAATTTTCTATTTAGCATATTAAACTTAATCTCATGTTTAGTACATTGTTTTCCTACATGTTACGGATTAACAAAAAGGTCTATTTATAGAAGATTACTTCCTATTTAAAAAAAGATTAAACTTGTTGCACCTTGCCTAAGCTAAATTGTTTATTTTATTTATTCTAAGTTTGCGTGTATCTTTAGATAATTAAAAGAGACCCCAATTAACATTTTTAAACAACAATTAACAAATATACTTATGTTAATTTAATGTTTATGCCATATTACATCCCTTTTAATTAATTGGTTATATTACATTGCTTTAAAATAGAAAGTTGTTTTTATATTACATTGTTTTAAGGAAAAAACTGCTTTTACACTAAAAAATATCGACTTAAACTTAATAAATAAAAAAATACATTTTATAAGATTAAATGTAAAAAATGAATTAAAATTATCTAATTTAACAATTATTACACATTTGTCCAATTATTTGGTGAATTAAAATTATGTTTTATTTATCATTTAAATTTTTTACGGAATAAATTTACGTATAAATGTTTAACAAATGTAGACTATTTAACACGTTTATAAGGAAAATATAGGTGGAAATTAATTTTAGCTTTATTGTGCCTAAACTGATGAAAGGTGCAACGCCAAATAAACTAGTTAAAGGTGTGACGGCAAATCAGATGTCAATCATTGGCATAGAGACAGAGCCAGGTAATAATTTTACAAACACATAACAACGCTTACCTCTGGATTGGAGCTGAAACAGAGTCCCAGCACTACGTCCACTGTGAATTTGCATATCCGCCTCTAGGACAGATACGCCTTATGAATTCACACAGATGTGAAATCCCATAGCGGAGTGCAATGCTACAGGCTACACATCTGGGACCATTCCTTTACGAAATGGACAGAGTCATCTCTTGAAAGTCGATCCAGCCAGCACGGGAACTTGTGCAATGAGACTCAGCCGTGGGGGCCCCCGTTCAAGGGCAGGGGGGCGAGGGGCGGCGCAGGGGCAGTTGAGCTAGGCTTGACCTTGTTTCCAAGGCGGCAGGCCTCTGGTACCGCAACCGGGTGAGGAAGAGGTGAGCTGTGAAAATATGGACTTTCATCATTTGATACGGTTAGGGTCGCGTCGTGCAGTGTAACCCATCGCACTCCTGCACACCACCCTATCTCACATTCCTCCTATCCTTGCACTGCTATTCTCAAACATTTACTTATTCTAATACTCAAACTATAGCAGTGCTACAAACTCACTATGCTCAAAAATTGTCCTTTGAAATGATCGACAAATTATTCAACCATTTCTCTTTCCGCAAATGAACCCTAAACTGAACTCGACAAGGCATGGGACGTGAAAACGTTCAAATGCGAAAAGCCACTCAAATTCATTTAAATAATAATACTCATGATCTACGTCCAATTACTCTAATTAACAAACATCTGAATTAAATGCTCGATAACTTACAGCTCGATTTTACATAAATTACAGACTCAAGAACTCCTCAGTGAAGTTTAACTAATTAACCTAACTCAACAATTATACTTACCCAACTTACCCTCGTCTTCTGGACGTTCGCGTCCATCTTCTATTCTTCTGTTTCTAAATGTAGAAGAATTAGTTCAATGAAATAATGTTATAATAAATAAAAAACAAAGCCGTTTTTATTGCTATTCTTCGTCCGTCATCGCATTGAAAACGCCATTGTTCATTCGCCGCACATCGATCGCCTACAATGATTTCAAATAAATTTCAAGAATCACAAAAAATTTGCATAACGTTCATTTCTACTAATTAACAAGTATCAAACGTATTGTTCATTTCGTTAATCAAACATTATTCAGGTCACATAAGCTGAAAAGCAAACAAATTGCAGTTGCACGCGAATTTGCATTCAAACTAGACAACGCCTATGCTTGAAAAGATAACATTCTTCAATATGTAAAAGCATATCTTACTTTGTACTCAACGATGAAATAAATTGAACGAATGCTGTTCACCGCTGCCGTTAGTCAACAAAGTCAATTTAACTGGCCCACTGTTAATATGAAGGCAATTTTCAAACCGCCCCTATTTGCATAAAAGTCAGATATTGCCTACCTAGCAGTAAAATGCGTTTTACCTGCGCTGAATAAGCTACTCAAAAATAAACTGGAACACAATACGAAAAATGAAGGTTTAAAATGATTTGAAAAAAATATTCAGATGCACTGCCAAATTCAATCAATGAAAACTACTGAAAATTCAAAAATGACCTTGACGTTTAGAATTCAGTCAAAATATAAACTATCTGACAGAAAACGCCATAACAAAAACATTGACTTTGTCAAAACACGCCTCCGCATTTCTGGATTTGAGATTTAAAAATTCAAAAATGGCCTACATAAATGGAACTCATCGCAGAAAACTTTTCACTAAAGCAAAAGCACACTAATTGCGCGTTGGAAAACAAAATTAGGAAGATGAAAAACATAATTTAGCGAATATATCTTTGATGACATGGAATTAAAAAAGTAATAAGTGATAATCAAATTAATTTCTGTATGAAAATCAGCATTTCGCTGTATTAAACGATAGAAAACACTAAGCGCTAAGTAGTATTCAGCTTGTTCTGTTTACAATGATATTCAACGCTATGAGGAAATAAAAATTGAAAAATTAAACGTATTCTACATTTAATTATAAACGGCTACCAAAATAATAAACAGAAATAGGAATTTTTCTTCAAAACCTTCAACGGTCAGTTAACATGTATTTGAGAATTGTGCATGAAAAGGGTATCAATTGTTGCACTTATTCGAATGAAAACCTTCATAAATACATAAATATATTAATGTTCATGCAAAATATGACAAAGTAAGTTTTAACATTAATTTTTTACCTGAAATACAGCTTTTTTCACTTGCACTTTAGTTACGCACCGCCACCGTCAATCGCACACCACTGTAATGAGGCATTAATCATTGGTACAACGCTTGTGTTTCTATGATTGGTCCGTTATTTTGTAACCTTTTAATCAGTGATTTGGCAATTAATATACTGTATTTCTAATTATTAATTTATATTCCATGATTTCATTTTTAAAATATACTTTAACTTAATTTTAAAATAATTTTTTACTTTTCCTTATTTTATCTGCTTTATTTTTTGATTTCTACTGTATTTTCCAGAATGCTTATTCTTTTCTGATCAAACAGGGTCATTAGAATGCTTGAAAAATTAGTCTTGAGATGTAAATTATTTCAGATTTATGTCTATTGTATGTTTCTGCAAATGATAATATCTTTGTTGTATTTTATGCTCTTCATTAAGTAACTTATCCAATCATATATATAAGGTAAAAAGAAACATAACAATTAAAACGTATGTTACATCATTAATTTTTGGAATTGGAAACAAGTTGTGGCACTCTGCTTTATGCTATATTGTTAACACTGGATGCGCTACATAAGGAAGAGCATAAAATACAACAAAGATATTATCAGATACACAAACATACAATAAACAGAAATTTGAAATAATTTACATCTTAAGACAAATTTTTCAACCACTCAAATGACTCTGTTTTATCAGAAAAGAATAAGCATTCTGGAAAATACAGTAGAAATCAAAAAATAAAGCAGATAAAATAAGGAAAAGTAAAAAATTATTTTAAAATTAAGTTAAAGTATATTTTAAAAATGAAATCATGGAATATAAATTAATAATTAGAAATACAGTATATTAATTGCCAAATCACTGATTAAAAGGTTACAAAATAACGGACCAATCATAGAAACACAAGCGTTGTACCAATGATTAATGCCTCATTACAGTGGTGTGCGATTGACGGTGGCGGTGCGTAACTAAAGTGCAAGTGAAAAAAGCTGTATTTCAGGTAAAAAATTAATGTTAAAACTTACTTTGTCATATTTTGCATGAACATTAATATATTTATGTATTTATGAAGGTTTTCATTGAATAGTGCAACAATTGATACCTTTCATGCACAATTCTCAAATACATGTAACTGACGGTTGAAGGTTTTGAAAAAAATTCTATTCATTTATTATTTGGCCGTTTATAATTAATGTAAATAGTTTAATTTTTAATTTTATTTCTCATAGCGTTGAATTTCTTTGTAAACAGAACAAGCTGAATACTACTTAGCGCTTAGTGTTTTCTATCGTTTAATACAGCGAAATGCTGATTTTCATACAGAAATTAATTTGATTATCACATATTACTTTTTTAATTCCATGTCATCAAAGATATATTCGCTAAATTATGTTTTTCATCTTCCTAATTTTGTTTTCCAACGCGCAATTAGTGTGCTTTTGCTTTAGTGAAAAGTTTTCTGCGATGAGTTCCATTTATGTAGGCCATTTTTGAATTTTTAAATCTCAAATCCAGAAATGCGGAGGCGTGTTTTGACAAAGTCAATGTTTTTGTTATGGCGTTTTCTGTCAGATAGTTTATATTTTGACTGAATTCTAAACGTCAAGGTCATTTTTGAATTTTCAGTAGTTTTCATTGATTGAATTTGGCAGTGCATCTGAATATTTTTTTCAAATCATTTTAAACCTTCATTTTTCGTATTGTGTTCCAGTTTATTTTTGAGTAGCTTATTCAGCGCAGGTAAAACGCATTTTACTGCTAGGTAGGCAATATCTGACTTTTATGCAAATAGGGGCGGTTTGAAAATTGCCTTCATATTAACAGTGGGCCAGTTAAATTGACTTTGTTGACTAACGGCAGCGGTGAACAGCATTCGTTCAATTTATTTCATCGTTGAGTACAAAGTAAGATATGCTTTTACATATTGAAGAATGTTATCTTTTCAAGCATAGGCGTTGTCTAGTTTGAATGCAAATTCGCGTGCAACTGCAATTTGTTTGCTTTTCAGCTTATGTGACCTGAATAATGTTTGATTAACGAAATGAACAATACGTTTGATACTTGTTAATTAGTAGAAATGAACGTTATGCAAATTTTTTGTGATTCTTGAAATTTATTTGAAATCATTGTAGGCGATCGATGTGCGGCGAATGAACAATGGCGTTTTCAATGCGATGACGGACGAAGAATAGCAATAAAAACGGCTTTGTTTTTTATTTATTATAACATTATTTCATTGAACTAATTCTTCTACATTTAGAAACAGAAGAATAGAAGATGGACGCGAACGTCCAGAAGACGAGGGTAAGTTGGGTAAGTATAATTGTTGAGTTAGGTTAATTAGTTAAACTTCACTGAGGAGTTCTTGAGTCTGTAATTTATGTAAAATCGAGCTGTAAGTTATCGAGCATTTAATTCAGATGTTTGTTAATTAGAGTAATTGGACGTAGATCATGAGTATTATTATTTAAATGAATTTGAGTGGCTTTTCGCATTTGAACGTTTTCACGTCCCATGCCTTGTCGAGTTCAGTTTAGGGTTCATTTGCGGAAAGAGAAATGGTTGAATAATTTGTCGATCATTTCAAAGGACAATTTTTGAGCATAGTGAGTTTGTAGCACTGCTATAGTTTGAGTATTAGAATAAGTAAATGTTTGAGAATAGCAGTGCAAGGATAGGAGGAATGTGAGATAGGGTGGTGTGCAGGAGTGCGATGGGTTACACTGCACGACGCGACCCTAACCGTATCAAATGATGAAAGTCCATATTTTCACAGCTCACCTCTTCCTCACCCGGTTGCGGTACCAGAGGCCTGCCGCCTTGGAAACAAGGTCAAGCCTAGCTCAACTGCCCCTGCGCCGCCCCTCGCCCCCCTGCCCTTGAACGGGGGCCCCCACGGCTGAGTCTCATTGCACAAGTTCCCGTGCTGGCTGGATCGACTTTCAAGAGATGACTCTGTCCATTTCGTAAAGGAATGGTCCCAGATGTGTAGCCTGTAGCATTGCACTCCGCTATGGGATTTCACATCTGTGTGAATTCATAAGGCGTATCTGTCCTAGAGGCGGATATGCAAATTCACAGTGGACGTAGTGCTGGGACTCTGTTTCAGCTCCAATCCAGAGGTAAGCGTTGTTATGTGTTTGTAAAATTATTACCTGGCTCTGTCTCTATGCCAATGATTGACATCTGATTTGCCGTCACACCTTTAACTAGTTTATTTGGCGTTGCACCTTTCATCAGTTTAGGCACAATAAAGCTAAAATTAATTTCCACCTATATTTTCCTTATAAACGTGTTAAATAGTCTACATTTGTTAAACATTTATACGTAAATTTATTCCGTAAAAAATTTAAATGATAAATAAAATATAATTTTAATTCACCAAATAATTGGACAAATGTGTAATAATTGTTAAATTAGATAATTTTAATTCATTTTTTACATTTAATCTTATAAAATGTATTTTTTTATTTATTAAGTTTAAGTCGATATTTTTTAGTGTAAAAGCAGTTTTTTCCTTAAAACAATGTAATATAAAAACAACTTTCTATTTTAAAGCAATGTAATATAACCAATTAATTAAAAGGGATGTAATATGGCATAAACATTAAATTAACATAAGTATATTTGTTAATTGTTGTTTAAAAATGTTAATTGGGGTCTCTTTTAATTATCTAAAGATACACGCAAACTTAGAATAAATAAAATAAACAATTTAGCTTAGGCAAGGTGCAACAAGTTTAATCTTTTTTTAAATAGGAAGTAATCTTCTATAAATAGACCTTTTTGTTAATCCGTAACATGTAGGAAAACAATGTACTAAACATGAGATTAAGTTTAATATGCTAAATAGAAAATTTAAAATGCAACGTAAATGGCACTGCTGAGAGTATTTTTTTAAATTTTAATTAGGTTAAATAACGTCACTCGTAACATCATATTTTTGCAATGAGAGTTTTATAATAATTAATTAGGATGTTTAACATACAATGTAAATACAAAAATGAGTGGGAATAACTTTTAATTAGAATAAATGACGTCACTCGTAACATCATATTTCAGCAGTGAGTTTTTTTAATAAATAATTAGGATGCATAACAAACAACGTAAATACACAAGTGAGTTGTAATATTTTTTAATTGTACATTTAATTAGGAAATTATTACGTAACACGAAACAACAGGCTTGCAGTTATCATATTTTATTTAAAATATAAGCAGGAGTAATACGGTAAAATTATAATGATGAGTTGTAAATCATACGGTAAGTATGCAAACATGAGATGGCTCTGCAGGACAGTACAGTAATATTGAGTGTCAGGTGTGACGGCAATTTGGATGCGCATGAGGGATACATAGAGCACAGAGCCAATGTGATAATTTGCATTCACTTAGCAGCGCACGCCATTTGGTGCGGGACTACGTCTTCGGCGGATCGGGTTCCCTGATCTGACAGGGTCATCTTGGAAAAAGTCGTGAAGGCTGGCACGGGAACTTAGAGGCGATGAGGCCGTCGGGGTCTCCGGGGCAGGGCTTGGTGGGGGGGACAACACGGGTCAGGAGAGCTAGGGGGCAGGTCCCCACCGCAACCACTTTTTTTTAAAAAAAATTTAAAAAAACACGAATAACAGTGATCTCCTTTAGTACTGAATTTTCAAAATGGAAAGCGCGAATCTCCTCCCCTTAGAGACAAGGAAAAATGCAAATTCTCCCCCACTCTGTTGGGCAGGCAAAAAACGCACTATCTCCCCCTCCCCTTGGAGCGGGGAAAAACACTAACTCCCCGCACATCTGAGGCAGGTGAAACAACTAAGTCTCATCCGCCTCTTCAGCGCAGAAAGCCTAGGCTTTCCCCGCTCCAGGGAAGAGGAGCGTGCGCTCTGCCTGCCCAAAGAGCAAGGAAGAGTTTGCACTCTCCCTTGTCTAAGGGAGGGGAGCTTCACGCTCCAGGATGGGGCCCATTTTTGGTCTCTCCATCCTCCACCTGCATTAAATATTCCAAGTCCCACTCCSGGCATGTTTGCCATTTCGCAGAACTCATTTATGCCAGACTTTATCTGTTTGTTTGTATTACATTGCACATTTATCATTTTTTTTGAAAAATAAACTTTTTCATTAATAAAGAATTGTTGTTGTTGTTGCATTGTTCTTGGTTTATATTAAAAGAAAAAAAATTTTTTTTTCTTACTTTTAAATAGATTATTAATTTTACTTGTGTTACGTGTATTAATTTTCATTTCCCCATTTTAACTGTTTTGTTTTTGTTCCTATAAACTATTTAATATTGCTGGCTGGCAACTAGTAATGGCAAACATGATTTTCCCCTATCAACTAATCCTACATGATCTTCATCGTTATGAATTAACGCAGCATTGGCCTTTTGTTACGTCTGTGAACATGGTAACATATTTTATTCATTGTGTCTTTGTAATGAAGAACAACCTTTCACGCTCGACTTCGGCAAATCGTATCTTCTCCAACTTGTTGATACTTACCTCAGTTGACCAACAAACGATTCGATCCAACCTATCCACCGTCCGTTCACTCGCTCTTGGCTTGCTCCACTTTTCTTCTTTCGTCTCCATGTGCATTACGGTTTATTACGTGTTTACGTATTTGTATGCAATGCTTTCCATGTGTCAGAGTTTTTACAAAATTAAAGTCAAATATAAAAGAATCAGAGAAAAAATATTTGGAGAAACGAATTGAACAAAAAAAAACAATAAAAATGTATAATATAAGAAAAAAAGTGAAAATAAAAAAGAATCAAAAAAATATTAAGGGGAATTGAAAAATCAATAAAATGTATAAAATAAAGGAAGTGAAAATAAAGTTTGAATGGAAAATAATTTTCAAAATAAAAAGAATTTGATTTCGAAAATGTTCAAAATGTATAACTATGTAAGAAAACAAAAATTACAAAATAACAAAATAATCAAAAATATTTTCGACACAGGAAAACAATTGCATACGTAAATTTTGCTGCGTGAAAGACCAAGTACTGCATTAATTCAAAACTCAGCCATGTAGGTTTGTCTTTAACTTAATTAAAACTATGGGATAACTTCACCCTTTCGAAGTATCCCTAGCCCAGACTTACAGAATTGGGACCCACGGGGAACCGCATATACCTTTTGTCTTTTTTTGTACTGCTTCGTGCCGTCAGCGATCCGTTTCATGTCGTCCGCGATCTGCTCAACGAGGCGCCCGTGTTTTCGCTTTTTCTTTTCTTCGTTGTTCATATCTATAAGAATGTTAAATGTTAAGTCAAAAATTTTGTCGCTTTATCACATAGCAAAATTGAAAAATTGAACAATGAATTTTGAAATAGAAGAAGCAACTGATTTTCAATTAAAAATAAACTTAACAAAATGATTATATAGAGAGTTTCGAAAAAAAAGTAACAGAACGAGAAATATGGAGTACTTTCAACAATTAAAAACAATCTTCAGTGGTTACGGAACGCCGTAAATAAACTCAGAGAACGTTTCACAACGCTACCACTTGCCACGCAAGTCAAACGAAGGAATGCACCCTTACTGACGATAAGGCACCTTTTATGGCGATCGTTATTTGCATAACGCAGCGCTGGAAACCGGTTTTTGTGCATTTAAACCTCTTACTGAGGATAAACTCTAACCTATGCAGCGATACAATATGAACAGAAGAAATGCACTGTTCAATTTGAAAATTCAGCAATGACCTCAACGTTTACAATTCTGTCAAATTGTAAACTATCTGGCAGAAAACGCCATAATAAAAACACTAACTTAGTCAAAACACGCCTTCGCATGTTTGAATTTGAGATTTCAAAATTCAAAAATGCCCTACATAAATGTTAGTTGTTTTCTTATACCAAAGTACGCTTTCAACTGAATAATTTGGAAGCGACAGCTTGTTTAGCTAATGAAAAAAATGATTTTAGATGAAAGCTGGTGTGCTTAATGGACAGAGGCAAGGCTCGCGGCATTAAAAGTGGTTTAAGGGCAATAGAAATACTTTCCGAAGATGAACTCTTACCTAGTCGCAACATAATATAAAAGTCTAAAGATGGAATTTCACAGTGAAAAATACCTTACTTACATTTTACATATAACAAACTCAACTAACTCAATTTAACATGGGAATTAACTTCGCCCTTTCGAATTCAGTCTTACAGAATCAAGACAAACAAGAAACCGCACATACTTTTTCTCGTTTATTGTTCTACTTTGTGCCGTCCGCGCTTTGTTTCGTGTCCATTACGCTTTCACTTTTTTCTTCATTGTTCATATCTGCAAATATGTAAAATATTAAATCAAAAATGTTCTCGCCTCATCACGTAGTGAAAGTAACAACAAATTGGAAATTGACTTTTCTTTATTAATTTAATTGTATATTAATTAACTGGTTTCAATTAAACGGTAACGTTCAGAAATTAAATATTAAAAAAATTTGGAAAACAATAACACAAGTAGAAAAAGAAATTACTTTTAAGCAAATAAAAATCGACTTCAGCAACTATTTAACGTCATAAATTCAGAGAACGTTTCACGACGCTACCACTTGCCACGCAAGTCAAACGAACGAATGCGCCCTAATTGACGATAAGACACCTTTTATGGCAATCGATATTTGCATAGCGCAGCGCTGGAAACCGGTTTTTGTGCATGGAAACCTCTTACTGAGGATAAAGTCTAACCTATGCAGCGATACAATATGAACAGGAGAAATGCACTGTTCAATTTGAAAATTCAACAATGACCTCAACGTTTACAATTCTGTCAAATTGTAAACTATCTGGCAGAAAACGCCATAACAAAAACACTAACTTAGTCAAAACGCGCCTTCCGCACGTTTGAATTTGAGATTTCAAAATTCAAAAATTACCTACATAAATCGAAGTTGATTTCTTATACAAAAAGACTCTTTCAAATGAATAATTTTCAAGTGGAAGATTGTTTAGCTAATAAAAAGATGATTTTTGATGGAGGGTGATGTGCATAATGGACAAACGCTACGCATGCAGCGTTAAAAGTTGTTTAAGTGAAATAGAAATTATTGTAAAGTTGAATTCTCACCTCATCTCGACATAATATGAAAAACAAAAAGTACAGTTTTACAGCGAGAATTATCTTTCGTGCATCTTACTTATTACAAACTTAGGTAACTTAATAATTAAACAAAAGAATTATGTTCTTAACACTGCCTTACAAAATCAGCACACAGAAGAAATCGCATTTACCTCGTTTCATCTCTTGTTCTGCTTCGTGCCGTCCGTGATTTGATTTGTGTCGTCCGCAGTTTCACTTTTGCTTTGCTTCATTAATTTCTCCTGTAAAAATGATACATTAAATCAAAACTTCTCTCATTTCATTACAAAGTAGTCTTACAACAAATATGATAATTAAGTGCTTCTTAATTAAAAGGTAATTCTTTTAAAAATGAGCATTCAAATATTTTGAAGAAAAGTAACACAAGTAGAAAAAAAGAGGAATTACTTTTCAGCAATTTAAAATAGACTTCTGCAAAAACTATTTAGAGTCATAAACTCAGAGAACGTTTAACGACGCTACCATTTGCCACGTAAGTCAAACGAACGAATGCGCCCTAATTGACGATAAGACACCTCTTATGGCGATCGTTATTTGCATAGCGCAGCGCTGGAAACCGGTTTTTGTGCATTGAAACCTCTTACTGAGGATAAACTCTAACCTATGAAGCGATACAATATGAACAGGAGAAATGCACTGTTCAATTCGTTTACAATTCTGTCAAATTGTAAACTATCTGGCAGAAAACGCCATAACAAAAACACTAACTTAGTCAAAACGCGCCTTCCGCACGTTTGAATTTGAGATTTCAAAATTCAAAAATTACCTACATAAATCGAAGTTGATTTCTTATGCAAAAAGACACATTCAAATGAATAATTTTCAAGTGGAAGATTGTTTAGCTAATAAAAAGATGTTTTTTGATGGAGGGTGATGTGCATAATGGACAAACGCTACGCATGCAGCGTTAAAAGTTGTTTAAGTGAAATAGAAATTATTGTAAAGTTGAATTCTCACCTCATCTCGACATAATATGAAAAACAAAAAGTACAGTTTTACAGCGAGAATTATCTTTCGTGCATCTTACTTATTAAAAACTTAGGTAACTTAATAATTAAACAAAAGAATTATGTTCTTAACACTGCCTTACAAAATCAGAACACAGAAGAAATCGCATTTACCTCGTCTCATCTCTTGTTCTGCTTCGTGCCGTCCGTGATTTGATTTGTGTCGTCCGCAGTTTCACTTTTGCTTTGCTTCATTAATTTCTCCTGTAAAAATGATACATTAAATCAAAACTTCTCTCATTTCATTACAAAGTAGTCTTACAACAAATATGATAATTAAGTGCTTCTTAATTAAAAGGTAATTCTTTTAAAAATGAGCATTCAAATATTTTGAAGAAAAGTAACACAAGTAGAAAAAAAGAGGAATTACTTTTCAGCAATTTAAAATAGACTTCTGCAAAAACTATTTAGAGTCATAAACTCAGAGAACGTTTAACGACGCTACCATTTGCCACGTAAGTCAAACGAACGAATGCGCCCTAATTGACGATAAGACACCTCTTATGGCGATCGTTATTTGCATAGCGCAGCGCTGGAAACCGGTTTTTGTGCATTGAAACCTCTTACTGAGGATAAACTCTAACCTATGCAGCGATACAATATGAACAGGAGAAATGCACTGTTCAATTTGAAAATTCAACAATGACCTCAACGTTTACAATTCTGTCAAATTGTAAACTATCTGCCAGGACGCCATAACAAAAAATGACAGACAAAACACACCTCCGCATGTCTGAAAATTTTAAAATTCGAATAAGAACGTAAATAAAGTGAAGTTAATTTCTCATAAAGAAGATTTTCAAGTAAATGCTTGTATTGCTGCTGAAAAGGTGGTAAAAAAATGTGCTTACTACACAGGCAGTAGGCGATCAGTATTACAAGTGCTTTAAATGCCATAGGAATTCATTCTGAAGCTGAAATCTTATCTAATCTCAACATAATATAAAAAATGAAATTTACAATTTTACAGGAACTACCTCGCTTACATTTTACATATTACAACTTTGGTAATTTAATTAAATGAAGGAATAACTTCGTCTTTTTGAAGTATCCCCAGCACAGCAATACAGAATAAGAACAATGAAGAAAGCGCGCATACCTTTTACTACACTCGTTATGTTAGCCGTAAAATTTTGGAAATTAAGAAGATTTTTCCACTTTGTCTGATAGCAACAAAAGATTCATTGCATATTCTGAACTTGGCTTTCTATCAATTACAGCGAAAGTGAAATAAATGCAAATTACTTGTTCGAAGGTTACCGCAGCTTTCATGTAAATCTTGTATTCACGTTTCTGGGAATGCGGATGAGGTAGGCAATTTGAAGAAATAAAAGTGTAATAAATGAATTCAGATACTGTACTTAATGATCGTCAAGTGATCACCTGAGATCAAGGTCCTTACTTCCCTCGGTTGTTGTTGTCACTCTCACTCTCACTCTCTTCTCGGCTGTCGTTTTGTTTGTCATAGCCTATAGTAAACTCAATCACCCACATTACATTCTGGTAGCTTGCCTAGTTCATTCGAAGATGGCGATTTCAAGCGTTGGTTACTTCATTTTGATGTTTGTGCCGAAGCCAACGGCTGGTCAGATACTATAAAAGCGAAGAAGCTGCCAACCTTCCTGAAAGGTGATGTTCTTATTATTTACCTTGATTGCCCCGCCGCGGTGAAGAGTAACTACAAATTGTTGATTGGTGCTCTGAAGTCTAAACTTAATCCGAAGGCATCCCAGGTCGCCGCTTTTGATGAATTTCAAAAGGCTACCTTGATGACTGGGGAAAGTATGCGATCGTTCGCTCACCGTTTGGAACTATTGCTGGACCGCGCTTGCGTCACTGAAGACAAGATGACCAATACAACGCTACTACTTCGTCGTTTCATTTCTGGCCTGCCAAAGAATTATAGCCGACAACTGATGACTGGAGCAGAGCTAACATCACTCGACGAAGCCGTGGACAGAGCTCAACTGTTGGCGTCTGTTGACGGCCAACTTGACACACAAACAATGGCCACAACACACGAAATGTCAGCACTAATGGAAGAAATGAAACGGAAGATTGACAACTTGGCTGATCGCATCGATCAAACTGCCATCCATAACCAAGCGCAGGGCGCTGCTGTCCGACGTCAAGAAGAACCAAGAAGAAACGAACAGCAACGGTCACAGCCACGCTGTTGGAGCTGCGGAAGAATCGGTCACCTAGCACGGAATTGCCGTTCTGGAAGGCGTTTAAACTGGATCGGCCCAGGCGCAGCGGACCGCCGTCGTGGGCCACAGAACTGAAAGGTCCCAGTTTCAGATATCCCCAACAGCCATCATCAAGCCCGCCACATTGGGTCGGAGCCACACAATGTAATGGTCCTGCATGAAATTGTTACGGCGTTGTAGGAGGATACAGAGCAAGAATTTTATTCGACTCCGGTTCCACTATCAGCTTGATCTGCAAAAATCTACTATCCCTGACTAACTGCGACAAAAGTATTTCCGCTTGTGACGTTGGTTTGCTAACGGCATCCGGTGAAGAAGTGAATCCCCGGAACTCAGTAACGTTACCATTACAACTCGGTTCCTTCGATGGCCGACATCATTTCGTTTTCATGGACTCTCTACTCACTGATGTCATCTTGGGTACTGACTTCATGACCAAGTATGGTATTTGCATAGATCTAGGTGGACGCAAAATTTTCGGCCCGTCACTTGGCGAAATTCATATACTCGCAGACAACCCAGCGCAATCATGCGGAGTGGGAAATGAATCAGACAATGAAAATTCTGACCACGACGACGAGGCTTGCATATGTCCCATACCAAACTCAAAACGACAGTCCCAGCATCTGGATCTACCCAGCTGCGCAGAGACATACCAAAACATCGTATCTTCCTTCAAAAATATCTTGCGAACGACCCCCGGGTTAACCAGCGTCATTGAACATCAAATTTGGACCGTTGGATCACCGATCAAAGTTCCGCCAAGACGTGTTCCAGAAGCTTTTCGCGCGGACGTAGAGAAACAACTGCAAGAAATGCTCAAACAAGGCATTATTGAACCTAGCAATAGCCCTTGGATGGCTCCGGCGGTGTATACACCGAAGAAATCTGGAGAAGTGAGGATATGCGTAGATTACCGCGAATTGAACAAGAAAACACGAAAGGACGCCTATCCGTTGCCTCTGCCAGACGATATTTTCGATAAGGTAAGAGGCGCTGCGGTATTTTCAACTTTAGACATGCAGAGTGGATTTTGGCAAATTCCCGCCAATGTGAACGATAAAGAGAAAACAGCTTTCTCGCCAGGACCGGGTATGGGTCTGTTCCAATTTACACGGATGCCTTTTGGCCTCACTGGGGCTCCGAGCACCTTCCAACGTGCAATGGATTCTCTGCTAAAAGACCTTCCATTCGCTGTAGCATACCTGGATGATATTATTATATTTTCTCCCGATAGTACTACCCACGGAACACACCTGGAGGCTGTCTTTACCCAACTGCGCAATGCTGGCCTCACGCTGAAAGGGTCAAAGTGCAAAATTGGAGTCAGCAAAGTTCGCTATTTGGGACACGTTTTCTCCGCAAAAGGCATAGCCCCATGCCCGTCTAAAACCGCCGCTGTAAAGTCATGGCCAGTCCCTGCAGATAAAACGTCGCTGAAATGTTTTCTTGGGCTAACTTCATTTTACCGACGTTTCATGGAATCCTACGCCATCATCGCCGCGCCATTGTATGAATTACTGAAAGATGATGCTCCGTTTATCTGGACAGAGAACAGCCAGGCAGCCTTTGATCGCCTTAAAAACTGCCTTACGTCTGCCCCAACCCTGTGCGCCCCGAATTTTGCCGACTCATTCCAGATAATCACTGACGCCAGTGGTACGGGCCTGGGTGCAATTTTGGAACAGCGCGGTCGAGTTATTGCTTTTGCCAGCAGAAGTTTGAGGAAAAGCGAAAGAAACTACAGCGCTATTGAAAAAGAATGCTTAGCAATCATCTTCACCTTGAAAACCTTCCGTCATTATTTATTAGGCCGTTCTTTCACCATACTGTCAGACCACGCACCACTGCAGTGGCTCGCAGCACAAAAAATGGACGGACGGCTAGCCAGATGGGCTCTCAGTCTACAGGAGTATTACTACATTTACATTACATTATTACATTACATTACAGTACTCATTATTACATTCATTATTACATATTACTATTAGTATTACAGGACTCATTCACAAAGTGGCTAGAAGCCCTACCGATGAAAGATCAGACGGCGACGACAGTGGCAAGAAAACTAACAGCAGTCTTCTGCCGCTTTGGCATACCGGAAACCACGCTCTGCTACCAGAATGTAATGTGGGTGATTGAGTTTACTGTAGGCTATGACAAACAAAACAACAGCCGAGAAGAGAGTGAGAGTGAGAGTGACAACAACAACCGTGCGAAGTAAGGACAGTTACCGTTCGGTGATCACTTGACGATCATTAAGTACAGTATCTGAACCATTTATTACAATAAGATTTAAATTTACAAAAATGACACGAATAATTTGTTTTCTATAGTAATTTTCAAGCATTCACAATTGTTTCTCATTGAAATTTAATCAATAATTTATTGGCTTATATTTCATTTTTATTTTTCATTAACCAAAAAAAAATAAAATTTATTGTATGCAAATTAAATTGAATAGAATTTAAAAAAATATGATGAATAATTATGTTTAAAGGTTCTTTGAAATTTTTTCCATCATGCCAATGGGATTTAAAGTACGAATTTTAAATTTTTTTTAATTAATATTTTTGATTGCTTGTGTTGGTTTAGTTGACTTTATTGTTTGATCCAAATCTGTAGTAAAGAATGACGAACGACAATTGCAATAGGCCAAAGATTTCAACATCATTCGAGAAACCAAAATATTCTCGACGTATTGAAGAAATTCGCAGGTCGAACAGGGAAATTTTTGAAAAAAGCAGCGAATGGCGCAAGTTGACTGAGAAAATGGAAGAATACAAAGCTGCCAGGAAAGAAGCAATTAATTCAAATGATAGTAGCAATTTGGCAAATTCAAACGACAATCAAGCAGCAGCTTCTCCTGCCAACCGAAACATCTTACCTGAACAACAAGCAGAACAAGCTTCTAGCACAAATGCTGAAAATAACACCATCATGAGTTATATACCGACATTGTTCACCGGTCTCATTTTATGCATAATTGATCATTTGATAACGAACTTATTCTAATTTCAAAACTTTTTCTTCAACATGATATATTGTCCAGTTAATGAGAATTTTGTAATCAAAAATTATAAATATATTTGTTCTGTCATAACATTAAAAAAATCAATTAAAATTTATTTTTAATTTCCTACTCACTGTTTAATATCAATATTGCGATAAAATTATTTCTAATTTTTCTGTTTTCAAACAAATTAATTTTGTTGCTCGAACAAACATTGTTACCGAGAATATAAGTTCCATTTAATGATAAAGATATTAAGGCTCACAAAATATTAAAATTTGCAGAAATATTAAATTAATGATGTTTTCGGTGTTTGTCCTTTTTTGTCACGCTGTTGTGCATCATACTGTAGGTAGTAGCGTAATATTTTTAATGAAAATTATAAAAAAAATTAGTGATATTCAATTAGTGGTTCAGTTTTTTTCTGCGTTCAGTGTAAGCTAATAGCAACGTTAAGCTTCAAATATTGTCACAAAATGCAGTTGCCACTGCTTATCACGAATGCCACTAATTGAAGCCTGCAGTAATCGAGTAAGTAAACATTTGAATAAATTTGAATAAATTAACGTTATCTTATTTTCTCTTTGCAACACAATCTACAGTTGTAGTATGCTGCGTAAAAAATTACTGTTTCTTTTAATGTGCTGTAAAATTATTCATAGCATAAAGTGTCAAGAGGAGATTGATTGTATTTTCAGATCGCATTTGTCGAAGTCTATTAAAATTAAATTTAATATCTACGACGTATTACAATTAAATAGCAGCTTATCTGCTTGCAAGTAATTGAGAATAAATTATTTGCCACAGCTTTGTGATTCAGGATTATAATTTTACTGATTGTCTATTTTTATTGGTTTTCAACTATTTTTGTACGATTATCAGACATAGAAATGTTTGTCATTTGTAGATGTAGCTGAGAATTTCATTTGCGTATATACATATATAAAGCGAAATGTTATTTGCACAAGCAGTGAAAATATTTCAGTTTAAATTCTTTCAATTTTAAGAAGCAATGAATAACAAGAATATATTTTATAAAAAAGTTTTATTAAATTTAAATATAAAATGACATATTAATTTATAAGTGATTATTAATCAAAATAATACAATGATAATAATAATAATAATAATAATAATAATAATGAAAAAACAGTAATTGAGAAATTGAAAAAAAAGTTTCGTTAAGTTGGTTAAAATTGTCTTTAAAATTATTACACGGCAGTCTCTGCTTCTTCATTGTTTTTGTCCTCGCCCTGGTCAGAATTATTTTTATCCTATAAAAATAGAAGCATATAAGTAAGTATATATTTGAATATAAATAATGTCGAGTAGCATAAATGTAAATTATTGTATTACTTTTGGGTTTTCAGAGAAATCTTCTGCCATTAAAGTGGCACTTATTTCTATTTTAACATCCAGATCATATTTGTCTTCTAAAGTGTTTTCAACAAATTTAAATTTTTTCTTTATCGACTTTATCAATTCATCTTCGTCAATGCAGTCAATTATCAAATTTTGCAAAACACGTTTGTTTAACTCGTAATCGAGTGGGATTTTAAACTCTTTGTTGTATAATGTTGATGATTGATCTTGAACTGATTGATGTTTCGAATCAGACATTGCTGCATCATATCCGGTATGATTTTCCATATATTTCTGCAATTGTTCTGTACCTTGTTCTTTTTTTGTGCCAGCTTCTTCCCTTTTGGGATATTCTCGTTCTATATCTTCAATTGTACAGTCATCATACTCCCCTTTTTCTTTGTATTTTTCAGATTCACTTTCTTTGAATTCGAACTTTTCATTTTTCTCTTGGACTTTGTTTTCATATTTATTTTTATATTCTGTGATATAACTGCCACTTCTATATTCAAATTCGTCGTTACTTTCATTTTTGGGATCAATATCTTCCGAGAATTCTTCATCCATCGATAAATTATCCACGGATTCTGATCTTTCATTTATGAGATATGTCTCAGGAGGATCTTTGGAGCATTTGGTTTTTATGAAGTATTCAACTGCTTTTTTGCCGTCCTTCACTAACTTTTCACTTATCTCATAGTTATGGAATGTTGATTCAACATTTCCCAAGCAGAGTAGCGTAATACAGTAAGAAATAAATGCGTTAGCATCCTCACTATTTGGGAATCCAATTTTCAGTGTTTTCAATGATGCTTCATTTGATGTTTCTAATCTTAAGGATAGAACATGTTCTTCTCGTCGTATAAATTTTACTTGCTGCCATTGAAAATAATTGACTTCGTCAAAAATACCAAATATCTTGATCCCATGGATATTTATATGGAAAAAACTGGATTGTTCTTCATTACTGTAGAATATTTCATGCCCATATACGTCTGCATTTGTTGCAAGTTTCAAATATTCTTCCATTGCTTGGAAACGATCATCAAATGAAAGTTTTTTAAATTCGATTATCACATCATTGTTCCATTTATCTTTTTCCACGTTGTACTTTGTTGTGGTCCAAGATGGCATTGGTGTACTGCTGACACGTCCGTTTTTAAATCTGTCAACCTCTTCTATATAATTTTCATAAAATGCGATGGCCATCATCTTTACAGCATATTCGTATGGTGGAATAAGCTTTCCGTTCCATACTCTTTCAAATGTATGGTTGTACATAATTTTAAGCAAAACTGGGTTTTTCATGAGCTTACAATCAACGGGTGGATAGCAAATTGGTATGACTTTCAGGGTTGCCGCTTTTTCTTTAACATACTTTCCAATTTTGTCATCTTGTTCCAACACGCAATCTTGGTATGTTACTATGAAAATTTGGTAATCGGTGATACGTAGTGGCACGAAGATTTTCTCCAAAATTTTCTTGACAGTTGTGCTTTTTTTGACAGTGTGATTCAAAATGAAGAATTCGATCTCAATGCTCAGTTTTATTTTCATTTTGACCTCCTTGTCGTGTGGAAGAACATGGAAGAATGAATAGAGTTGTTAAAGCATGTTGCACATAAATGAGCAATTTAAACAAAAGCTGCTTTAAAATGTCATAAAAGGTGAAGTTATTTAATGTTTGAAAGTGGTTTGTTTAAATATAAATTTAATAATTTTTGGAATTTGCAGCTGATATAAATAAATTAAAATTGTAAATATAAAATATAGTGATTTGATTGCAGTATATGTCAACTGTTCTATTATAATTGTGTGCATTTTTAATTGATTTCGTTGTATGGTGTTGTTTTGAACAAAAATTTAAAGAAAATTGGTGATTTATTTCTACATGTATGTAACCAGATGTATCAAATAAATTTTTTTGAAATAAGTTGTCGCAATTTTCAATTGTAACTTCTGTTTTGAGATTGACAATTAATTTTTTTTGCATCGATTAACTTAATTATTCAAAACAAAAAAATCTTGTTGTTCAAAACCAAATCATCTGCTTGCAATTATAGCAGCACAAAGTGTTCGATGGAAATGCAAAAAATTGCAAGCCCTGTCCAGCAATGCAAACGATGACTGTATGGGCAATAATTTGAGCGCAGATGGCCAGTGGATCGGCAATGTCGATGAACTGGGCATAACAGAGGTGAAAATCCATGTCCACACACGCGTGCCATAAGTAAAGTCGTTCATCAGTAGAAATGGACAAAAAAACCATTTCATTGATTGAACAAATAGCAGTGACAGTGGACAATGAAGGTGGTTTCAGTTTTTTGAAATCAACTTCATCCTGATTTTGAAAAAGTTGAATATTGGTTGTGAATAAATTTCCCGACTCTGCTCCAATGACGTACCAAAATGCTGATCCGTCGCATGGACGACACTGAATAGATGACAAGCCACATTTTTCGACTAACATTTGCATATGCCACTCTTTTTGCTCTTGACCAACGAAAAATTCACTTCCAGTGTTCACTTGTCTCACATATAGCTGACCGTTCGTACAAACAACTGCACAAATGGCGCACTGTTTACTGTCGTCACGATTCACGAGCTTCATGGAAGCTATGAAAGAGTTACAGGGCAACATTAGTCGATCGCTTCGATCGATCACTTCAGCGTTGGTTTCATTCCACACGAAAGCTTTCACATATCCGTCACATCTGGCTGCCAAAATCAGATATTGATTCTCACCATCGGCCATTTTCATCGGCATGTGGTCAACGGCTACATAACGAAAATCGCTTTCATCCTTCATTGAACCGCAAGGCCGTAGACCTTGTTGCTTCAGCACCAACCAGCAGCACAACTGCCCTCGACCTCCAGCAGAAACTAACAAATTTTCACAACAACGTATCGAAAATATTGCCGATATGTGCAAATAGTATCTTCTGACCAAAGATAATTGTCGTCCATTTTGGTCCAGATTCCACAAACACAAAGAAGTATCATCGCTGGACGAGACGAACATTGTACAACTGATGAAACACAAATCTGTAATTCGACGCACATGTGCACCTCGTTGGATGCAGTTGATTTGCGGTTGCCAATTCAAAATTTCAACCTGACCACGTTTAACAAATGCAAGATGAAAATTCAATTTCGAACAACATCTCTGCTCTTGGATAATCAAATCATAGGACCGATGGCCACCACCGCAATGAATTTCTGACAACATTTCGCCGGAATTGAAGTCGAAAATTCGAAAATGATCCGCATGAAAGCCCACAATAAGCTGACGCTGTTGGTTGAAAACAATAAACCGACTAGGCCACTCCATGCCTCGACAAACCCTCTCGTGGGCAGGCTTCTCGTTCAGCTTTTCAATATTCCACGTATTCACGCAACCGTCTCTGCCTGTACTGTAAAATATTCCATTCAACAACATGAATGCTGTCACTCCGTGTGATCCATGTATACGAAAATAACTGTACATTGGTCGACTCTAAAATTTAACACGAGCATGTAGAATAAAAATGACAACGAAGATGCATGTATTTTGAATAACCCAAACGATCAATGTATGATTCAATAAAATTGAAATTCATACTATAGTGCTTTTTTGCTCTTTGTCGAATAGAAAAAAATGTACAGATCCATTGCGGTCACCGACAGCTAAAAAGCAACCTGAAGAGCTTTGTACAAGCATTGCTGCGGATGGCCACCGTTGTCTTCCATTTGGTAAAGTTAATTCACTTCGAATTAATTTTGCTTCTCGTTTATTGCTAACGTCGAATAAGTGCATGCGGCCTTGTTCAATGCAAGCTAACAGCATATTGCCATTGTCAATTAAATGTAAGCTAAAATACTTTTGACATTGCACAACACCGGAGCAGTCGTGCAAATTTTTTTCATCAAAAAGATACAGACTACCGGACAGGCCGCCGAAAACGATCAGACCATTTTCCTTCGATTGATCTACAGCGCATGATCTGAGATTGCTATCCGTAAGTAATAAACGTTTGGAATTTTTGTGAAAATGATATACATTTCCACTAGATGAAATGCAAAACAGAGACGACGATGGTTCAACGGCTGTTATGTGAACAGTTTTCAATATATCACTGTCGGCTAACGAATTGAACTGATAATGGACAATGGACGAGAGTAAATTCAAGGAAAAGCATGCACCTGAATCAGAACCCAAAATTGCCTTTTCTGATTCGGAATCGTAATGCAAAGCACGAAGATTGCCTTTCTTGGTTTCAGTTCTCGAAACGAGCTCGCCATTTTGTTTCCACAAACAAACTATTCCATCTTCACCTGCGGTAATAATTCTGTCATTTGCAAAGCGAGTCCGCCATACACGTCCATGATGTTCTTGTAAAATGTGCGTGAGAATTATTTCACAACTTTCCCATTGCCTCCACGACGGATACTGACCAACAACTAATGAGAAATGATGCAACTTCCACAAACGACAACTTCGATCATCCGATACTGAGCACAATAGTTGACTATGCAGCGAATAGTCGATATCAAAAATAGCTCCATCGTGAGCGTTGAAAATTTTAAAAGGATTCCCATTCGAATAGTAAGGAGACCAGATGAATATTTGTTTAGATGCATTACCATTGACAATGAACAATTCGTTATCATGCATTCCAAAAATTCGACTGCAGTAGGATACGCATTGCTTGGTACATTGTACATGTTGAAGTTGTTCAAGTTCAACGTTGTATACCAAAGCCATATTGCGAGAAGTGACAAGCAAAATTCTGTTTCCAGTGAGAACTTTAGCTGAGCATATCCAGTCGTTAATGTTGCATGTTTCAGTAAGAAAAGAAATATTCAATTCATTTTGAGAATCTTCAAAAAAGCGACCAATTCGAAAAGAGCGCACCCCGTAAAAACAGACAATCGATTTGTAGAAATCCAAACCATGAATTGCATCGCTAGGAAATACTTCGTATCTTGCATACTTTTCCAATTCAGAAGGCTCGAAGATTACTAACTGACGACCTTGGCCAGTTAGATAATAATTTCGCTCACCGTGTTTTACATTTGTGACAAATCTGTGAGGCAATATTCTATCCATTTGACTGGAAGAATATTCTGTTGGATTCATTTTCATTTCCATTTAAGAATTCAATTGAATCCTAAAAAGATTAATTTTATAATTATTCTACTGTTTAAATAGTCTTAGTGAAACATCTTTATCAGAAATATAATAAATTCCAGCGCCACTTCAGCTTAACTGTAGTTTGGAATATTCAATATAAGTACTTGTAAATTTAGGAAAAAAAAGATATTTGCTACAAAATTAGTCAAATAATAATAATAAATTAATGTCACAAATATGTTGCACAGTTCAGAAAAAAATTAACAAAGCTATGCCGCTTATCCGTACAATTCAAAAACATTTCTTACTGTAAAAATAATATTGTTAAGAATAACCAAATTATGTATTACACTTAGGTTCCTGCATTTAACTTTTTTTGAATTGATCGCTCTAGTTTTTAATACAAAAATAACATTCAAGTTCAAAATATAGTATATACTACAGTACATTATATTGAGTAAAATTTGATTGTTTGTATTTTACTTTGAACAAATAAGCTTATAGTACAACTTTATGTCTAAGCGATAAACGCATATTAATTATATATACATGCTATTTTCTCATTCCAACATCTATACACAGTTTCATTAAAATTTGTTATTGCCAACAGTTATTAATTCACAATGATTTATTTATTATTACTTATATTATTATAGGCCCATTTCAATTCATTTTTTTAAGGTGAGCCTATAAATATGAAAAACGTTAATGCATTCTTTAGTTTCTGATCGTTATATTGCATAATATAGTGATCAGTTCACAAAACAGTATAAATAGCAATAAATATTGAAATAAAACACTTTTTTTAATAACGGGACTTTACTACATCACAAACTTTACAACTTCGCTTAAAGACATCAATAATCAAATATATAATAATAAGCAACATTTCAAATCTTAAGAAAGTTTCGACAATACAAAAAGTGGTACACTTATACATAGCAATTTTGATTTGATATGGGAAATTTTGATAACAAATAATTCGCCTTTCTTTCAATCTCGACGCAGTTTAACTCGTCTTGTCTCAGATAGGACATTTGATTTTTCATTTCCTGGAGGATGAGATGCAGTTCCTAAATTGCAATTCAAGAAATAAATATGTGGCGCATAAAAATCATAGTTCTCAAACAATAGATGGAAGAAAACTAGAGATTGAAAATTTAAAAGACTCACCCCATACGATTTGATTGAAGAAATCCCCAGCTAAATACAAAATATTCAGCACCGCAATTAATAATATCAGGAAAATGATCTTCTCTTGTACAGAAAGTACGTCAAACACACCATACAACCAATAACCGGCGATGAAATAATTCGCTACTAGTCTAAAAAATTTAAAAGTTTTTTAAATATTTGATGTTTAAATGATTTACTTGAATAATTTGTGTAATGTTACGATAATTCGTAAACAAGCGCAAGCAAAGTTAAAATCGTCAGGCCTCGCAGTTTAGTTGGATATCGGTGACAAACAAGCAAACTATCAACAAGAATAAAAGGAAGTGGTGCGACGTGCTAAAACGAACATAACCTCTCTAAACGAATTGTATATTTGCAGCAATAAATCAATCTTCTTACTAAAACATTGTTATACCAACTGGGGATAATTTCATCAAGATAATCTGGATAAACCATTTCACGGTCAATTGCATATAAAATCCAAAACATCAAAACTACAAACTAAATGCAAACCGTTTCATCTGTAGCTTTGAAGAGACAAAAGCTTCAAAATCAAAAAAACTCCAAAAAGAAGAACTGCAACTTACCACACCGATGGGCAAAGCAATTACTGCATAAGTGAAATCACAAACGGAATGTAACTTGGATTTTGGATAGTAAGTTGGAGGGGCTGGATGAGCTCTATGAGGTCCAACATCAGTACGTTCGGCCAATCGATCGGTGAACGCTCGGAAAACACAAAGCCAAAAGTATGCAAAATGGCAAATCTAAAACGGATAAAAATTTCACCGACTGTTTAAACTGTTTCTGAAATATTTACAAAGTTCAAATATGTAAGAAAGCGCAGTTTCAAAAACCAGCATCCATTTTTGGGAAGAGTCGGAACGTACAACACATCGTACACCAAAGAGAAAGTATAAGTAGCAGCAATTAAACAATACGTGGCCAAGCGCAACATTTTTCAAAGTTGAGATAAAAATTACCGTCTAAAAATTAATCAGATGAATTATAAAAATGAAAAATGATTCGCGTTGTTGGCTAAATAATAGCAATAATAAGCATGAATAAGTTGCACAGAAACAGCGCAAAGAATGTTGTAAAGCGTAGTCAGTCAGAAATCGAAATTATTGGCGAAAGTTTAATTAACCTTGCAATGCGACAAACACATGCATTTGGCAACAGATCAATATTACTGAGATTAAAACGGTTGAATTTGTAGAATTCTGATTTTTAAGTTCACAAGAAATAAATTTCTACTGCTTGCAGTGTACTACTATAAATACATTTGCATTTGGGAAAGTTCAGCAGTTGCTAAGTGCTACAGTAAATGACAATTTCGTATTTGCAGGACTTATGAAAAGCAGAAAAAATGCTTTTCTACAAAGTGATAAGCAAGTAATGTAAAATGGCTCTTAAAAAGAAAAAACTTAGTTTTACACACTATGCAGTGTTGTTGCTATTATTCCACATTTACTGGTAAAAATTATTGGGACTTTTTATTTAAATCATTAAAAAAATTTTATTTTATAATTCAAAATAGAATTTCCTAATAAATTACTTAATATTTGAAATGAATTTGCTTTGTTATATTACGTTTGTGATATTTGGTGAACATTTTTGTTTCTAACTCAAGTTTTGTATGATTTCATTTACTTTAAACTTATTTTGTAATAATTAAAGATTTATTTGAAATGTTCAACATTTAAACGTATTTAATATATTGTTCAAACTGATGCAATTTAGAAACTTCCTTTTACTAAAATTGAACTTGATTATATAGTTACAGTATTAATTAATCATCGTTTGATTGTTCTTGGGGGTTGAATCATTGTAAACTGTTGAGCTGAAATTACTTGTTGATCTGTTAAAAATTTATTTACGTGGTAGTTATTTTTAATTACTTGCCAAGTTATAAATTGGAAAGGTTGTTTACTTATCTGTTACTTACTATATGTTTTTATAGCTTTTTTTATTTTCCACCGGTAAATTCAAGTGTGTCCTCATGTGTGTATCCATGGATTATTATTTTGATAGTGCAACGATTTTATGCCTATCTGTTTTAGCAGTATCCGAGGTGTTATGGTTATTTAAAAGCTCGAATAGTGCAAGTAAAAGTAAGTACTATCGATTGTTATATAATGTTACATGTTAACATACTGAAACTCATAGTTCATTCAAATTAAATACGAAGAGGTTGTTGTTTTCTAATTTCCTTTTACTAATTTTCAGGGTTCGAAGTGACATTTTATGCTTTACTTACTATTTGTTGTATTATTTGTTTAAAGTTTGGAATTCTGTCAAGGTAAAAAAAATGATGAAATTTTATTGACCTTCCTTCCTTCTTCCTTATTTACTTTTATTATTTAGAACGCAAATGCTCTGGACTTTGGTTACCATGCCATCGAGGGCATCGATGTCCACTACAAATTTAACAAAACTGGAGGTATATATATTGATCAAAAATTTCTTCACTAAAGCATCGTTTGATTTCAGATCTCACAGTTGTTAAGCGACGTTTTCCCATTCTTGCCAAATTTTATTAGTGGTTTTCTTGTACTTTGCGGTAATTATTTTTAATTTCACGTATATATGTTTGAATGTGTTGTTTATAGGCATTGCTGATTTTAAAAATGCAGCTGTTTATGTGATCTCTACTGCCTCAACTCATATTGCTTTATTTCTCTCTTTGCTGATTGTTTGTAAATTTTCTCAGGTATTGAATTATTTAAAATATTTTCCTACTTCATAAATTATACAAATTTTAATTTTAATAATCGCGCCAAACTATTGAACTTATAAATATTTTGATAATAAAGACAGACTGTTTATATTAGCCATCTTAACGTAATGTTTAAATGCATGGAATTATTTGCTTTTGTTTTGTTTTATGAATTCTGTAAATATTTTCTTGCTGAATATCCTGTTTTAATAAAATTGAATTTTAGTCATATTCTAAATCAAAAAAATTGTTCAATAAAGTTCGTCGAAAGACTTCAGTCATGCCTTATTTCTCTGTTGTGGTAAGTTTATATGTAAATTTATTTTTAATTTTTCTGTACATGAATGATTTAGATTATTTTTGTTGCTTTACTACTTCGATTTGTTGACAAAAGTTATCTAACGGAAGAATTTATAAATATTACCAACATTGCCAGTTTCTCATTTGTTACATTGTGGTTTGCATATTTTCAACTGCTTAAGAGGATTATTTGTCCACGAACCGTGTATCGGCACCCCATGGACAGTTGTGTTCAGCCCATGACAAAAAGTGTTCAGACAATATCTGAAAATGAAACCATTCATAAAGGTGAGCAAAGTTTTTAAAATTGTTTTCAGTTGGCAGATTTTATTTTTTAACTTATACAATGATAACAGTGAAATATGAAATTTTAGTTGAAAGAAAAAATGCAGCAGTGGAAGCGTATTTGGATTGTTCTACTCCGTTGCATTCAACTTTTGTTTTGACAAAGCCGGTTCGTTCAGTGGAAGATCTTTGTGAATTGCTTAATCACAAAGTAAGTGAATTATTGGGAGTAATTTTTGCTGTTTTAAAGTATAATTCGTGTCAAGGATCAAGTGAAAACAATGTCAGATGAAGAAGTATTGCTTCTGTTGAAAAAAGGAAAGATGCAGAGTTATTCTTTAGAATCGTTATTAGAAGAGTCAAGAGCTGTTTACATAAGGTTAATTGCATAATTGGTGCTTTTCACTTATTAATAATATTTTATGCAGACGGTTGTGGTTTTCTGATCTCTGCAGCAAAAACCGAAGTGTAGATTGTATTCCTCATCAAAATTATGATTATTCACTTTCTTCCAACGCTTGCTGTGAAAACACGCTTGGTTATATACCAGTTCCTGTCGGTTTTGCCGGACCTTTGAAAGTGGACGATCGAACTGTCTACATACCATTATCCACTACCGAAGGTTGTCTGGTGGCAAGCTTGAATCGTGGCTGTCGTGCTTTGCAGGTTTGTGTATAATTGTAAAATTTCTTTAAATTCTTTTTTTAACGAAAATTTTTATTTTTTCAGTTGAGCGCTGGTGTTCGTACTGTTCTTCTTGGTGATCGAATGACTAGAGGACCTGTTGTATGCTTTGAAGATATTGTACAAGCGCATGAGTTTAAACTTTGGATAGAGAATGAAGATAATTACCTTCTTCTTAAAAATATATTCAATAGTACTAGTAGGTAAGTTGATGCGCATTGTTTGTTTGTTTGTTTTTTAATTTTAATAAGATAATATTATATATATATATATATGTGTGTGTGTGTGTGTAATTAAGTATGTTTTAAATTTGATAGATATGCCAAATTGACTGCCATTGATGTAGCACTTTCTGGTCGTTTTGTATATTTACGCTTCAGCGCTACAACAGGCGATGCAATGGGTATGAACATGATCTCCAAAGGAGTTGAGCTGGTGCTCAGTGAATTACAGCACAATTATTTTCCAAATATGAAAATAATTAGCTTGAGCGGAAATTACTGTGTTGACAAAAAAGCTTCGGCAATGAATTGGATTGTAGGGCGTGGTAAGTCCGTCAGTTGTGAAGCGGTTGTACGTAGAAGCGTCGTCTCTGACGTAAGTTTATTCTATTGTGTTTATTTTGAAGGTGTAATTTGTTAATTGCGAACTGGTTGTTTAATTTAATTTAATTTAATTTATTTTTCAGATATTGAAAACTGACGTCGATTCATTGGTCGAATTGAACACGTTGAAAAATTTGGTCGGCTCAGCCAGGGCCGGTGTACTTGGCGGATTTAACGCCCATTCTGCCAATATAGTGGCGGCAATTTTTCTTTCAACTGGGCAGGTTTGAATTTTGTTCAAATTATTTATTATTAGAAATTAATTTAAAATGTAAAGGATATTGCCGAAGTTGTGGGCAGTAGTCAGTGTTTGACGTTTTTGGAAAAGACCGAAAATGGCGACTTGCGCATTTCTTGCACAATGCCAACTTTGGAAGTGGGTACTGTAGGTGGGGGAACAGTTTTGCCGGCTCAGAAAGCTTGCTTGGAGGTAATAAATTGATTGTTGTTGTTTTTCCAATTTATGCAAATAATAAAATGATCATATCAGATTCTCGGCTGTGCCGGAAGTTGCGATGAATTTCCTGGAAACAATGCCCGTCGTTTTTCGAGAATCATCTGCGCCGCAGTGCTGGCTGGTGAATTATCTCTGTTGTCAGCATTGTGTGCTGGGCATTTGGTTCGCAGTCACATGCGCTATAATCGGTCGAATTTGAAACTGAAATCTGCCACCGTTGAGGATTCATTTTTGGAACAATTTACCACTTTGACAAACCGGGCTTTGAAGCCGAAGAACATCGCACCACAGTCCTGTTCAACTGTATTCATGTGAAATTGTAATGTAATTTTTGATGATTTAAAGTATAAATTTCTTCTTTGACTGCTTGATATATCTATCTTTCTCTGTGCATGTGTGTGTTCAGCATTATTATTTCCTGCCATTGTGATTCAACTAGTGTAAAGCATTCATGTTTTTTCTTTTGTTTTTCTTTTTTTTTGCTTTATTGTTTACTTGTTTATATAATCTTATATGAATGAATTAATGAATATGTGAAAATTGAACGAAGCAAAGTAACAGCAAAAGTTTATTTTCCACTTTTTGCGTAAGCGGCGACTTGTGTCAATTGGTGAATATTTTAGCTTTGCACAAGTGCGATCGTAGCTTTTCATCTGACTAAGTTGATGCCGTCAAGCAGAAGAAGCAGCTGTGTTGTTGCTTTGTCGAAAAGCAATGTTATGTATATAAGTGTTTATATTAGTATTATTGCAGCGGACGGCGATCACCTCTTTGCAGGCGGTTGAAACTTTGCTAGAGCTGCATATATATATATACATATATACATAGTGTGTTCGAGGGAAACCTTTTGAAAAGCGCGTTCATTGCTTCTTTGCTTGTTGTTCATTATTTTAAATTAAACATGGCCGAAGATGTGGCTGGAAAATTCAAAGAGGCCGGTATTGTACCGGACGTATTGGACAAGGCACCGACGGAAAAATTGGAAGTACTGTTTCCAGGAAAGCCGGCCGTTAACTTGGGCGATACATTTCACACTCTCGATGTACGTCATGCTCCGAAAGTTAGTTATCCAGGAAAAGAAGGCCATTATTACTCGTTGATTATGATAGGTAATTGTTTTTTTTCTTTGAAATTTATAATTAAATAATCAACTGTTTGTCCAAATATTCAGATCCGGATAATTTGAGCCGTGAAAATCCATGCCAAGCTGAATGGATTCAGTGGATGGTTTTAAATATACCATACGATGCAATTTCTGCCGGAATGATGTCGCGTCATCTTGTTGGCTATATGATACCTGGCCCTCAACCAAGAACTGGTAAAAGTTTATCATTTAATAATTAAAAATCTGACAACAGTGAACAATTTTACGTCGATTATTTTTATTTTTATTGATTATGCTAATTCAGAGTTTGAATTATTTTAATGATGGTACTTTGTATTTGTCACAAATAATTGAAAACAACTTGATGTGCGTGATTTTATTCTTAGGCTTGCATCGTTTTGTGTTTTTGCTGTTCGAACATCACATGCGTAAATTGAATCAGCCGAGCATAAAAAGCCGGGCCAAATTCAAAGTTCGTGAATTCATGGCAAAACACAAACTGAGTAAGCAACTCGAGTTGAAATATTGTTGTTTATCGATTATTTACGTCATTCGTACGTTTCAGGTGATCCAGTTGCTGGAAATTACTTTCTATCCCAACACGACGGTTGAGATCGCCTTGATCACTCTCGTCAGCTTTAAAGCTTTTCTTTTTATTTAGACTGGTTCAAAAAAAACAATTCTGATAGCAGCTCAGTATTTCTACTCCGTAAACGATTTTTTAGACCGAAATGTTAGCTTTTTCATCTTTTTATTTTCACTAACTGAAATTAAATCTCAAGCTCATTAAAAAAATACAAATTTTGTTATTTTCGGCTTTTTTTGAATTTTGTCTAATGTACAATATTACTGTAGTTTTTTTTACTAATTGCAGGTTTTAAATAGGTAAAAAGTAATAAAGTTTATTGGATGATTATTGTATAAATGGAATAAATTTAAATGATGATGATATTGAATCATCAAATGACAATTTATTATTATTATTATTGTTCTGATCATCATGGCAATAGTGATTACAAAAAATAAAAGAATTTTCAAGTAGTAATGAATTGAAGATGATTGAAATGATGAAATGTGCTTAGCAACAGTTTATATTTTTCAAAAATGTAATTTAAAAAATAAATTCAAAAATAATAATTAAAATCCATCAAATGATGTATGCAATGTGACTTTACAATTACAGTACGTCATAATTTACTTTTGAGTTTTATGGTCTTTTTTTGCTTTGGAATTGTAGCGTGTAAAATTAGCTTTATTCAGTTAAAAAGCAACACTACAACGTGTAGTTAGAAAACTGTTTGATAATCGACGAGCGAGCGCGCGCATAGAAAAGTAGGTTAGTAGCTTATCTTCGAATTACAATAATAGAATTAGGTTATTTAAAATTAAGTAAATTCGATACTACTAAGTAACAGTAATATTTCGTTCACGTCTTAATAATTACGACATTCACCCCCTTTTTAGAGAAACGTCACAAATCTAGACGTTGAGGGGGCCGACGGACTCGCTGTGAGCGGCGTAAAGATGTTTTTTCTTCGTTTTCTTGATGTAGTGGCTCACTGTTTTCTGAACAATCATCTCCCGCTGTTACTTCTTGTTGTGCTTCTTCAGCACCACTCGATCCGGCAGGTGCCAGGTGGCGGGTAGACACAGAGGACTCTCGTCCGTCCGGGAAACGGACGTGAGCATAAGTAGGGTTCACTTCGAGCAGTTGGACTTCTTCCACTAGAGGGTCTGTTTTACTGTTCCGTACATGTTTCTTTAGTAAAGCAGATTTACTGTCCAGAAGCCACGCGGGTATTGACCTACCAGAGGTAGATCGTCGAGAGAAAACTAAAAATCGTTCATGGGGCGTAGCGTTCGTCGAGGTGCACAGTAACGAGCGTACAGCATGCAGGGCATCGGGCAGAACCGCTGGCCACTGCTCCGTCGGGAGTCCTTGTGATTTTAAAGCCAGCAGTATTGTTTTCCACACAATGCCAGTGTAGCGTTCAGCTTGGGCGTTGCCCTGAGGATTGTAAGGAGTCGTCCTGCTACACGCAATGCCTTTGCTTAGTAGGAATCGACGGAATTCATCACTAGCGAACGCTGACCCTCGATCTGAGTGGACATAAGACGGCACGCCGAACAAGGAGAACAGCTCAACTAGACACTTTTTAGCTGAGGCCGCTGATACGTCTGCGCAAGGAAACGCGAACGGAAATCTGGAGTATTCATCCACTACTATAAACATATATCTCTGGTTCTGGTGTCCAGGAAGCGGACCTTTAAAATCGATGTTAAGACGTTCAAAAGGTTGAGTAGCCTTGATTAAGGTTGCAGTTTCGGGTTGATAGAAGCGTGGCTTCATTTCGGCACACGTTCGGCAGTCAGTGACCACTTGTCTAACTTCTTGAATAGAGTACGGTAGATTTTTCGATCGTACAAAGTGGTACAGACGAGTAATGCCAGGGTGACACAGCTTGTCGTGTAGCTGTTGCAAATGGCGGTAGTGATCGTGACTGGCCATACTACAGAAGGTTCTGGACAACGCGTCGGGCGTAACATTGTCCTTCCCCGGGCGATGAATAATGTCGAAGTCATAGCAGGATAGTTCTATTTTCCATCGCATTATTTTGTCATTCTTGATTTTACTCACGTTTCTTTTACTGAACATGAAGCTCACCGACTTCTGATCAGTTTTTATTGTGAAATGCCGTCTTGTCAAGTAATGCTTCCAATGTCTGATGGCTTCGATGATCGCTTGCGCTTCTTTCTCAATGGCGGCGTAGCGCTTCTCAGGGCCTTGCAAGGTTCTAGAGAAGAATGCGACAGGTCTTCCTAGTTGGTTTAGTACGGCTGCGATCGCAACGTCAGAAGCATCAGTTTCTAGCTCGAAGGGCAAATTTTCATCTACGGCTCTTACGGCTGAATTTTCAATATCAGTTTTAATTTGTTCAAACGCCGCTTTGGCTTCTGATGATACGGGAAAGGTTTTAGTGTCAATGAGAGGTCTTATTTTATGGGAATAGTTAAATATCCATTGAGAATAATAAGCAAACAAGCCGAGTACTCGCCGGAGAGCTTTCGCATCAGAAGGTAAAGGTAGGTCTCGCAGCGGCTGTAGGCGCTGCGGGTCAGGTCGTATATTTCCATTTTCTATTTCATGCCCAAGGATACGCAGTTTTGAAGTCGAGAACGAGCATTTGTCAGTGTTGAAGGTAAAGTTCCATCTCTTGGCTGCAGATAAGAATTGTTCTAAATTCTTATCATGATCATCTTGAGACATTCCGCAAACAGTTACATCATCTAAATAAGCGACAACCCCTTTTAGTTTTTCTTTTTCGATAAAAGAGTTGATGACACGTTGGAAACAAGCCACACCATTCGTCACTCCAAATGGGATGCGGGTAAACTGGTACAAGGATCCGTCTGCTTCAAAAGCCGTATACAGTTTTTCATCGTTCGGTATAGGGATTTGATGATAGGCGCTTTTCAAGTCGATAGTACTAAAGACTCGATACTTTGCAATTGTCTGCACGAGGGTGTCTATTTTTGGCAAAGGGTAAGCGTCTAGTAGAGTGAACCTGTTTATCGTAGCAGAATAGTCGACAACGAGACGCTTTTTGCGCCTTTCATCCTTTAAGACAACGACTTGAGCTCTCCACGGAGAAATGCTTGGCTCTATTACGCCATCTTCCAGTAGTGTCCGCACTTCGTTTCGGATAAAATCAGTATCCTCAGCAGAAAACTTGCGAGACGTAGTGGCTATCGGTCGGCAATCAGGCGACAGATGAGCGAAAAGTCTGGGCGGGTCCACTCGCAGAGTAGCTAAGCCACAGATAATCAACGGCGGTAGATTTCCTCCGTAATTGAGCGTTATACTTTCATGCATTCTGTGGAAGTCTTGTCCAAGGATGACGTCCGCGCATAGATGAGGAAGAACTCTCAGGCAGAAACTTTCGTATAGTCGATCTTGGACTTTGAGGTCGACAGTTATACATCCTAGGGCTTTGATTGAAAGAGCTGAAGAAGCCATACTAACCGGTTCAGAAGACTGGATGGTTTTCAAGCCGAGACGCTTGACAACTTCAGGATGGATGAAGCTTTCAGAGCTACCGGTGTCTATCAAGCAGTTTATTTCTTTTCCGCAAAGTAAGATTTTGACAACCGCTTTAGCGAGAGAATGCGGAAAGGTGGAACCAACTGAGGCTAAGGTTGCGCCAGTAATAGTACTCAGCGAGGCAGTAGTAGAAGGAGAGACTGAAGAACGACACACCTTAGCGTAGTGACCCTTTTTCCCACATTTATTGCAAGTTGCTTCACGCGCCGGGCATTGGAAGCGAGGATGTTTTGAACGGCCACAAAAAAAGCAGCGTGGATTTCGAGTGGCCGCGACGACGCCAGGTGATTCAGAGAGACGATCATTGTTCTCGTCGTTAGCGGCAGCCGCGACAGTCTCCAGAAGAGAGCGGTTTTCATTATAGTTTTCAGAGCTACGTAGGGCAGCGTCGAGGACGCTAGCTAGTTCATAAATAGACGCGAGATCAACGCTTCTACTTTCCAGCAGTCTCTGTCGGATTGTTTGTGAACGTATACCGCGAACAAAGGCGTCGCGTACAAGCTCTTCTTGGTATTGGACAGCTGTAACGGCTTTGCAATCGCAAGCCACGGCCAAAGCGTTCAGCGCGCGAAGAAATTCATCAAGGGACTCACCTTGAAGTTGCTTTCGAGTAGCTAGCAAGTGCCTAGCGTATATTTCGTTGACGGGTTTTTCAAAAATGCTTTTGAGTGACTGAATCGCGTCTTCGTATGTACGGCTAGCGGCAATACTGGAGTAGATCCGAGGCGAGACGAAGTTAACGAGTAATGACTTTTTATCTAAGTTTTCTTGCGGAAGCGCGGCAAGGAAGTTTTCGAACGTAGCTAGCCAGTGCTTCCACTGCTCTGAGGAAGTCGGACTGCTAGGGTCTACGTCCAGTCTTTCAGGTTTCAGGAATCTGTCCATTGACATTTACTCTTTTTAACTGAATAAATTGTAGCGTGTAAAATTAGCTTTATTCAGTTAAAAAGCAACACTACAACGTGTAGTTAGAAAACTGTTTGATAATCGACGAGCGAGCGCGCGCATAGAAAAGTAGGTTAGTAGCTTATCTTCGAATTACAATAATAGAATTAGGTTATTTAAAATTAAGTAAATTCGATACTACTAAGTAACAGTAATATTTCGTTCACGTCTTAATAATTACGACATTTAATAAAATTAAATGATGCGGGAAAGGTATTTTTTTTATTAATTTTACCACTTTGAATGTCCTCTTTATAAGTTGTTGATCGATTTTGTTTGTTTTTCCAAATCAGCTTGTTTACAAGAATGATGCAGTTTGTTCTAGAAAAATAAGTGAACTGTAGTTGAAGTTGTTTATTTTTTATACTACTTTAATACCTTTTTTTCCTTGGGATATTGCAAAAAAATAAAGTAGTTCTTGTTTTGAAATAAAGTTGCTATTGTTCACTGAAGAAATTTTGTAGCTGTTCGTTTTAATAGTGTATAATGATGATAATGTACTCGATGAAAAAAAAAGAAATGTATTTTTCATTTAATAATAAAATTTTAATTGCGGCAATTGTTCAACTGGAATTTCTGGAAATATTTTTTAAGATTGAATAAGATGCCGGCTGCGAATGTGGGCAACGCAGGCGATATGCACGAATTTGAAACATTGGAAACAACAGATAAAGCAATCTTCAGGGTCAGTTAATTAAATTCAACTTTATCATATTTTATGTGATCAGTTTTTAACTTGCTCTGAGAGAGAAAAAAATTATTCCAAATAAAAAAGGTATTATTACTCCAGTTATACTTGTTTTGTTAAAAAGTTTAACTTATTCAATTAAGGTCGCCGGAGAATGATTTAAAAGGGAAATTAAAATTGCTTTTCCAATTTCGATTCGATCAGAAAAATTGCTGGTCTGAAGAGTCGCTTGCAAAATGCGCCTATCAATTTGCTTCTTCATCGCTTTCATTGGATGCATGATCACATCACCTGCATTTGTTGACTGTAATAGCAGAACTGATTTTATTCTCTATATTTTATACTTTGGCATTTAGCTGAACATACCGATCAAAAACAGACCATCGATGGTAGTCGTTTTGTTGCCGATACTTTTGCCGACAGTAATAAAAAGAGATTTTATTGATTTTTAAAATTATTTTATCACTTTAATATTTTATTAGCTGAACGTGAAATTGACAACAGATTGAAAAGACATGCCATCGTTGTTATTCCTCGTCCCAGTAAAAATTCTTTGAACATCAGTCATTTCTCTTGTTCTCGTTGATGTTCAATTTGTGATTTTTAATTTTAGAATTTGGTTCATTTTCAAGTTCTGAACATCGCAGTTCACGATCATCGCTCCATTCCATTCACTAATTTCTCAGCGAATTTTCCATAAGCAGTCAGCTTTCAAATATACCACCTTTTCTTGACAACGTTTACAATTTTATACCAGCATATTTTGTCTATATATATATATATCGATTTTACAAACATATATAGATAGATGTTTATTTGAGATACATTTATAAACAAATTTTGATTCTGAAAGTTATTCTGTTAAAATAAAATGCAAAATTGTTGACCACTTTTATTCTGCTGTTGCAAACTTATACCACCAGTGTTCACATGCGCGACAAAAATGTCATATTTTATCCATTTTAGAAATGATATGATTCTGCGAAGTTCAGAAAAAAACAAATACTGTCATAATAAATTGAAAAAAACGATAACTGCAACATTCTGAAACATTACAAGGTGCTACTTTACAATTTTTAATAATACATCGTTAAAAACATTGTATAAATTAAAATTCTTTTTAATATTTAATTATGGAATGAAATACTACTGCTGCTACTCTTTGCACTAAATACATTGCCTATAAAATGCAACATTATTGCATTGCTTCAGCATATACTTGATTACTATGTACGGTAATTGAAACGGTACAATTTTTTAATTTTTTTTCATCTTCGTGAAATAAGCATATGTGCTGAACTTTCACACATATAAAATAAGTTGTTTGGTTTAAAATTATAATATTGTATTTTCTTCCGTGAATGAAATAAATGAGGCCCTATTCTTTGTATTTTTTGCATAGAAATTCATTTGACGTTGATTTGTTTATATACAATTTTATACTGTCTTGTTTGACAACTTGTACATTCTGTCATCAGTAACTTAAAACGATAAGAGACTGTTTTGCTGACTGAATTCATATTATGCTATCGCGAAGTGAACATAATTGTTTGAAATTATCTAATCAGAAGTATGCTAATTTATAAGAAGTTTTCAGTTCAAATTTTAATTGTTTTTTATAATATTATTCTTGTAATTATCATTATTGTTGGAAAAAGACAAAAAATTATCTATTTGATTTTTTCGAATTTTGTGCGCAGTATTTTATTTAGATTATAATTTGAAACGTTATTGTTTATAGAAATCATGATGATTTTGTTGAATGTGTAATGTTCATCTGATGCCTGAAGTTGCCGAAGAATGGCCCTGGGCCTATGTAATTTCGCAGAAGTTATTCAAAACATGCTGTCATTACTGCTTTAAACGGTAAAATAGTTGTTTTTTTTAGCAATATAAAAATTTCAAGTTTTTTTTTTAATTTCAGTATTGATTCGTCGCATTATTGTTGTTCAGAGTATTGTGGAGCGGTGTATTGCGATGAAAACTGCCATGTATATATAAAAAATGAATACTTGTTTATTATTTTCCAGATTAATTTGTTTTGTTAAATTGAAATTTCAGAATCAAGCAATTTCTGATCACAGATATGAATGTAAAGTACTGCTTCACAATAAAGGTGATTTTCCATCAGATACGATTCGGTTGATGGTTCGTATTATTGGAAAATTGGTACGTTTTTCTTTTCAGCGTTTGTAAAATTTCTTCCAAATTTTAATTTTGAATTACAATTAAGAATGATAATAGCAGTACGTCGAACTTTTCTTGTAAAGCTTCTCATGAAAATCGAGAATACGATAATCTCATGTCGCGTATGTCAGTTGTTTACATTATGGAAATTTTTTTTATATTCTAATGATTTTCGCTTTCTAGATAAAGAAGAAATATTTAAAGAAGAAAAGCGAACGAGCGAATTTTCACGCTGTTGTTATTTTTTAAAGTACATAATAGAACCGAATAAATTGCCTGAAACGTCAATACTTATGGAAATGTTTGGCAAGGTGTATTTTTTTTGATTACTTTATAATTTGTTGTTGTTGTTGTTTCATTCATTTAGTTTTGTTCACGGCAGATTCTCATCAACGGCTTCGTAATTTTAGACCACGAACTCAATTCTGCAGGACTTGGCTTATACTTAAAGTTTTTAAACATTTTCAGTTGGTACAATTTTTGTAATAATCTTAATACTTATTATTTAATTTAGCCTGTCACAGTTGAATCATTCGTGCAATCCAAGTTGTGTTGTCACATTCGACGGTCCAAAAGCATATTTGAACACTCTGAATTCTGAATTTGAAATTACCACTAGTACAGTTTTAAAAAATGTATTTCAAGTTTTATTTACGTTTGAATTTTTTTTCAGTTACAGTAATTTTTTCTCTTAGTTGACAATTAGTTATGTAGCATTGATCGACGATACTGCTCACCGGCGGAAAGCTTTACATGAACGTTATTATTTCATATGCAAATGTGAAAGATGCTCAGATGCACGTCTTGTATAGTGAAGAGTAAAGTTGATTTGTTTGTAGAATATTTGAAAGTGATTTTAATTAGGATTCCATTGCAACTGCGTTGGTCTGTGACAATGGAAATTGCGATGGTATGGCCATTATTGACGTTGCCGAAGGTAAACAATTTGTTGCTTGTTATTTTTTTCAATAAATGATGATGAGTTGATAAATTGCGCAGTGTTTTTATTTGTACTATTAATTTAAAAAAGCTATAAATGGGTTTCGAATTTTATGAAAATATGAATTTTGTTATAGAAACAGCACGTTGTGAAAAATGTGCAACAGTGATCGACGACATTTGGGAAGCGGAATCGTTGATGACTTATTCTGCAGAAAAAAATGATTCTTTTGAAAATTATGATTCTTCACAAATGAATATCCTTTCTTAAACGACGACAATCAGAGAACTTTTTTGAAGTCAATTTGTGAAAATATTTTCATATTAATTATTCATGCAAAATTGGATATGTTCATAATTTGTTTACTTCATAATATTACGATAATATGGAAAATTATCACAATTTCCTTAACAGTGTAATTTCGGTTTTCACATGTTGAAGATTATTACAAACGTACAGAAGAATTGTTGGCCAAACAGCAGAAATGGCTTCACCCGTTGAATGTGCACCGAATTCGTACGCTAGCTTTTGTTGGACACGCTGCATATGAATCTGGCCGTACTGAACGTACACTTTTGGTTTATGAAGAATTAATTTCGAAATATGAGTAATATTTTTTGCATGAATTGATGTAAATTTCTGTTATATCATCACGAGATGAGTTATGAAATTTCTAAATTTTTTTTTCGTTTTAGATTCTACTTGGAACAATTTCATCCACTCATAGCAGTAAATTTTATGACCGTTGGCAAATTGTACATGTTACGCAACATGTACACTACTGCATTGTCATTTTTGGAAAAGGTATTATTATTATTATTAATTCAATTGTGCAATATTTATTTTCAATCATTGCTGCTTTTAGTCGTTAAATGTGATGAAATACAGTCATGGAGAAAAACATTCATTGTATGTTCATTTATTAAGCATGATAGAGAAATGTCAGCTACTGATCAACGTTGACGACAACAGTAAGTAATTCACTGTTTGAATATATTTATTTTTCTGAAAAAATGTATTTTAATTCTTAAATATATTTTTTTGCAACTTGTAACTGCAGTGAGGTTTTCAAGTCAAATTTTATTTTTTATTTTCACCGATGATGTAGTTTTTTAAATTGGAAAAGTTGTATTAGCATGTTCAGAGTAATGATTAACTAAAATAGTATTGTATTTGGATATTAAATTCAAAACTTCATCTTTTATAATGTTGATATTTTGATTCGCTTCTGCATCGGCAATTGCTTGCTTGCTCTTTTGGATGTTGTTTTCAATTTCCCAAAGTTGCCGTTCATAATTTATTAGCTAAAGAATAGTAATTTTTGTTTCATTAGTAATAATCAAATTGGATATTTTTAATCTTACTTGTTTGTATTTGTCATTTTGATTCAGCTTCTCTTCGACGTTCGAAATGTTCTGCTGGACAACATTCAATTGATTGTAATTTTTGTTCAAATGATTTTGCAAAAGTTCTTTTTTTGCAATCAATTCTTTCTTCTTATTTTCCACATTTTCATACAATTGATCAACATTTCTATATTTTTCCATCTCTTGGCAAAGTTGTTGGATTTGTGTTCGAAATTTTGAAATATTCATTCTAATCAATCGTTCATCAGTAATTTTTTTCTCTTCTTCGTCAACATTATTGAAATATTCTGATTTTTACAAAAATTTACAATTTCAACAATCAATCAATTAATTCGATTCTCACCTGCAGATTGAAAATTCATTTCTTCATTATCTGATAGTTCATTTTTGGTTCCGATCTCTTTTTCAACTTTTTCAATACGATTTTTGATTCGTGTTATTCTAAATTTAAATAAATAATAATTTAGAATTCTGTTTTCTATAATTTTTTCTATTTTAAATATTCACTGTTTTTCTATCGTCTGCAGTTCTTTTTTCCCATGTTTTATTGTTCTCAGAAGGGATTCTTTTTGTTGATCCGGTGCGTTGTAATTTTTCACCTCGTCACGCAATTGTTCTCGAATATTTTCCACTTGGATCAATTTTTCACATTTTTCTACTGAAATATATATATATTTCTTCGTTTCAATTAAAAATTTCCATCAATCAAATACCATATCCACCTTACTTACATGCTTGTGATTTGATGGCGTCTGTTTGAAATGCCTGCAATAGAATAAATGCAAATCTTTCAATTGGAAATATAATTGTTATTTATTTTTTAAATAATTATAAAATTTTTTCACTATCAGTGAATTATTATTGGTGTGAGATGTGAAATTTCAAAATCGTCCCTGACCCGTTTGAGATGTTCTTGTTTGTCGAACAATTGATTCAAAATGTTCTCTTTTTCTTTGATAATTTCGTTCAGTTGCAATTTTTTCATTTCTGCTGCTTCATATTTCTTTGCAAATGTATTTTCCTGTGTGAATATTATTGAAAAAATTTTATGGAAAAAATATATTGAATTTCCCATTCAAAGAAATTACCATATTTTTGAAAGTTGTTTCAGAACGTTGTTTTTCCATATTCAGCTTCTCTTCGGCATTTTTAAGTTGCTTTTCCACGCTTTTATCATTAGCAAAAATGCAGTGCAAAAAATACACTTGGAAAATGGCTTACTTTTTTTTCTCTTCAAAAAGATCATCTAGCATTTTCAACTGTTGATCGTTGTTTTCTTTCAACTGAAATTAACAGAATAATTTTATTTTTTAAAATTGAAATTTCAAATTTACTTTTTGCCATTCTTCGCGCAGTTCGACGAGATTAATATTGTTGTTGCTGCATTTATTCAAAAGCTTAAAGCAGTCAGTTATTGTTCAAGATATATTAATTGATTTTGAAATTGTAATTTACAAAATTGTAATCCATCAGTGTACTTTCGAGTTGTCGAATTTCCAATGCCAAAGGTTCAGCTCTACAATTATACATGTCAGGGTTAGAAAAGACAAATTTTCATATAGCACAATCAGCTAGCTAATCACGTTTGTTCTAAAGCGGTTCTGCTTGGAACTTGCAGCTCATGCTTGGTTTTCTCATTGTTCAAACGTTCCATTTCTAAACGCAGTGCACGAATTCTCGTTCTAAACATTGAAAAATGAATATATATATATATATATATATATTTTTGAAAATAATAAATCTGAGCTAAACAAAACCTCAACAATGTGGCATAATAGGAACGATCTTGTATTGAACGTTGCCTCATTGCTAAATTGTACAATTGATAAATATTCATAGCGGAATTTTCTTATGTTGTATTCGAAATGGAAATGAAAAAATCTACCAATCCCTGATGAGCTGGGTCTTGCACTTGTCAATGATCTTGTTGGCAAATTATTCGATTTGGTCAATGAAACACCAGCATCTGTCAATTGTGCATCATTTTTCGAGATCAGATCGTGATGCAATTGCAATTTGAAATAATTATTTTTTTAATTATTGATAACTAACGTTTCAATAATATGCAAAGTAAGATGCGAATAGTTATGATTTTGAGTTATATGAAACAGTTACCTTGCGATGTTGTCAAGTGCCTTCTTTGCGACGCTGTGGCGTTTCGTTTGGGTACTTCTATGCCGATTGAAGAAGCGGCTCTAATTTGTTTAATTGGCATTTTTTCCTTAGTAAACATGGTAATTTGGAAATAATATTCAAAATGGAATAATTTAACAAATGGATATTATTATTATTATTATTATTTGCAGTAGTAGTAGTAGTAGTTGTAGTAGTACTGTTGCTGTTGATATAGTAACTGGATGAAATCGACTTCTGGTTGCTAAGAAACGAAAGAAACGTTGCTAATTTGTGAATTGAATTCTGAAATTAATGTTTGAATATTTTCAAAATTTTACTTATTTTTAAATACATTGTTCACGTATTATATAAAGTTTAGATAAGTTTTGTATAAAATGAGCAAAAATAGTTTAAGTATTTTACATTTGATTTCAGTTGAATAAAGTTAATAATGATATATCAGCAATATTATTGTAGACTGGATTTTTGTTTACCAAGCTTATCACGTAACATCACAAAGTTACTTTAAATAGTCACATTTTACTGGAATTATTATTTTCGTTTGTCAAGGTGAAATTTTTATTTATTGCTTCAATAGATAGTCACAAGGCTGACAACAGCCCGGTTTCGATGTTATTTTTAACATCTTATTACGAATAATTTACCAATTTGAGCAATTGATGTTTTTTAATTTTCATAAAATTTATCATTTATCACATTTATATGCCCAGTTTAATCAAGCACATGAAATTGTAATGATGAATAAGTTACCCTTGACCCGTGCCGCTAGATGTACGAATAACAGAATAGTATAAAAGTAACGAATTCTAGCTGTTGATTTTTATATTCAATTCAATTCAGTTCTGCAATTGCTCTTCCTCCTCATTTGTGACGAAAATATCTTTTATTCCAAATCCAAGATGAACATGCACGTTACTTTCATTGCTTTGTTCATTTTTTCAATAGTCGTCGCATTTGACGTTGCCTACGCAAGTACACAACGTATGTATTTGAAGTTCGGTTAATTTTTGTTTTCTTCACATGTTCTGTATTCTGTTTAACAACTGTAGAAACTGCAAAAGGTGCATCAAACCGAGAGGCGGTTAATGTGAAACCACGCGCAAGTAAGTTGCTTTCCTCCCCAATAATTGACTAGATTTGGTGAATGAGAAAATTTAAATTGTTAAATTTGATCACTGCTCGTGTGGATGATGATGATTGAACAAAAATCATTGAGCTGATTTTTGCTTCAGATGCAAAACGTGCAGCTGCAACATCCAGACATTCTCCAGAATCGCACGAAGAACGTCGAGGATGAAAAAAATATTACAGCAATTCAAACCTAGAGAGGAATAAAATGCATGTCATTCCTCTCTGTTTAGATTTATATCATCCGTAGTTTTCATGAATCAATCATCATGTTAGATTAGTAGTATATGAGTGTTCCTAAATTTGTGACTTAATTTTAATTTGCTGATATTAAAAAAAACTGAAATAAATATTTCATATTCTGTATTTGTTTTGCAAGTGCTTTTTTATTGCGTTCATTTTACAGCAAATTTTGCGCATCATGTAAATAAAGATATGGCTTTCAGATTTGCATTAAATGCGCAATAAAACCCATTGCTCTTCTGTTGTACGAATGTATGATTTCACAATTCTGAAAATACAAATCGACAATAAATTCAACTAACAAACCAACTCTGATCAGTTCAACTAGTTTATTATTCTGAAAGTGATCAGCAAGTATGTACAACTGTACTTTGATAACAACAGTGCATAGAAACTGCCTATAAATTATAATCTCAATTTAGAAATAAAAAAAAACTTATTTACCTTTGCAAAGTGATCACTGATCAGTTACAATTTACAGCTGAATACTTTACAACCTGCGTGTCATTATTGTCTAATTTATATCTTTGGTTGAACACGGAAAAGCATTCTGTAGCTATGGGTTATGTGTTGCGTACAATCATTAACATTATTGTTAACAAAGAAGCATTTCATGCGGCAAATATAGCATCAGACATAATTGGTGGCATTTTGTATAAATTCAAAAAATTAGTCATCACACGTCGTAGAATTAAACTGCAGTTTGTGACATCCACAAAGAGCCAACTCGGCTCAATGTTAACAATGCTCCTCTGCTTTGTATCATGTTCGTTGTCGAAAGTAAAATTTCATGTGCTATAAGTTGAAGCAAAAATTTATAAAAATCTGAAATTCAAATGGATATTTATGAAGAATAAAAATGAGAACAATATTATTTTGTATTGGATATAATACTAGTGAATGAATAATAATTTTAAACTTTTTTTAATTTAAATATTAAACATACCGTATATCCAAATGTTGTATTTGAACCTGAATTCAACTACGGTACAGTCGGTGAAAACTAGACACTGAATAATCAACGCATGCATCGTTACTGTTTGCTGGTTTGTATTTGATAAGCAGCAGTTTGTAGTTTGTGAAGAAATTTTCATACGCACGCGAAAATATTTTTTTGTTTTGATATTTTTACCATCCTTCTTTGGTAGTGAGTTCGTTAGCCAAAAATTGTTGCTCATTGATGAAAAGCGCTCAAAAATAATAAAACTATACAAACAGTTTGAACAATAGTACAATGGCTGCTGGTCAGTACAACTATTCGTTTATTTTTAAATACATTATTATTGGCGATATGGGAGTTGGAAAATCTTGCCTATTGCATCAGTTTACTGAAAAGAAATGTAATTTCTATTAATTTACTTTTTTGTGTTTGTTTTGCGTTTTTTTGTCTATTAACTGCAGAGTTGCTTCAGTTATGCCAGATTGTCCGCATACAATTGGGGTAGAATTTGGCACGAGAATTATTGAAGTTTCTGGTCAAAAAATTAAACTTCAAATTTGGGATACCGCTGGTCAAGAACGATTTCGTGCAGTGACGAGGTCCTATTATCGCGGCGCTGCTGGTGCTCTCATGGTATATGACATCACTCGGTAATTGATTAAAAATGTTTTTCTTATTTCTATTTCTGCATTCAAGCTCTCGTTGATTTGTGTAAATTTGAATATTGTTTAAAAAAACTGCAATTAATTCTGTCTAATTTGAGTGAAAGCTTCACTTTAGTATATTTTAGAATTGAACAACATTGAACATTGTTAATTTAATGTACTGATTTTTGAGTTTATTTTTCAGAGATTTATTAACTGCTCAAAGTTAATAGAATTTTTTTTTCAAAAGTATATATATAGATTTTGATGTCTATATTTTTGTTTATGTTAACATTATTATTATTGTTATCTAGTGAAAGGTCTGTTTAAACTGCTGTTGAAGTGTTAATATAATTCTTTGCTTGAATTGCTTTAAATGTCTTAGAAGAAGTACGTACAATCATTTGAGCAGCTGGCTAACGGACGCTCGGAATTTGACACACCCAAATACGGTATGTTGAATTTTTGTTTTGAAAATTTACTACAGTTTAATATGATTATTTGAAATAGGGTATTTGTACTTTGCAGCTGATAATGCTATAATTTTTACCTTTAGTTGCTGTGATGTTGATCAATTTTATTATTCAGAGCTTTGTCAAATGTTGATTGTGATTCCAATATAGATGAGTTATTGTGATAAAATTTCAACTGCTGTTTGTTTTGATCGAATTTTTATTCAATTCAGTGTAGTTTACGCGACCTGCTTGATCTCTCAGTATAAATGAATTTATACATGTGATAATATATTTTGTATAAAAATAAATTTGAAAAAGTTTTTACGTATCTTATTTTAAAATATATTTAAATGGGAATTTAAATTTGATTTAGGTAATTTTTCTAATTGGTAATAAAAGTGATTTGGATGGCGATCGCGATGTGACATATGAAGAAGCCAAACAGTTTGCAGATGAAAATGGTACTTTTATTGTGTGCACAAACATGTTTGTTTTGTTTTTATTTGATAAACATTTTTCAGGACTTTTGTTCATGGAATGCAGCGCTAAAACGTAAGCTTGAAGAAATTTTTAATTAATTAATTAAGCTTTATTATTGTTCAACTTTTTTTATAGATATTTTATTTTAATGCTTTTCTTTGCATATTTTAAAAATTTACAATCTCACATCAATTGAATTTTGTTTATCGGTTGACGATGTTCAGAAATGATTTGTTCGAATATATTAATTTGCATGTTTTCTTTTCAAGCGGAGATCACGTTGAAGATGTGTTTATCGACACTGCTCGAAAGATTTATCAAAACATTCAAGACGGAAGGTGATCATAATTTTAATAGCAGTTCATATTCTAATTAATATGTCGTTTTTACAATCGTTTGAATTTAGTTTGGACTTGAATGCTGCCGCTGCGGACACTGGGGTTCAACATAAACCACACCCGCAGAGGACACTTACTGCGCATCAACCCGGCGAGGCGAAATCTTGCAATTGCTGATATAGTAATGTTATGTATCTGTGATTAATTCGATGCTGAACAATTGACAATGATATATATATATATGTGTTTGTAAATTATTCAAATAGTCATATAATTAGTTCAAATGCTTTTTTTTTATTTTTTAAGGTTTTAAAATTGAATATTCTCCTTGTAGCATGCACTAATTTGCTCGCTGCGTGCTTCAGATTTTTGGCATTATTATCATTAACAACAATTTCAACGAATGATCCTGCATAAGTAATTTCTTTCTTTATTTCTTTGTTTGTTTGTTAATTCAATTTTCAACTTTGTGACTGTGTTTTTTTCTATATTTTGGGAAAACATTCCGAATTTTTTCTTTAATTTCATGTACTGACTGACTTTCCCCGGTCGAGCATATCAATTAAAATAGGAAAAGTGAAAAAAAATATGTGAAATATGTTTTTCAATTTGATTCAAAGTATCACGACATCAACAGATGCCACTCTTGGGATGATGGTAAGCGCAACAGTTGTGCATCTTCTTCACTGTAACGTTTCTTGATCACCTCGACGAACTCTTCCAGCACGGCGATAATTTTTCTCTGGAAAGTAGAAAAAATCATGAAATAATAATTAATAAATATGGAAATTTTTGGTCCAACTCAACGGCACACCTTCACCGGAGTGGCGAGGATGTTTTCGTTTTCGGCATTGCAAAGATAAAGCGCCAGTTGGTCTCGAAATTTCGGCCAGTTGATCTTCAACGTCCGATAAGTGTTGGCTATCAGTTGGCTGACAATTTTCGGTTTTGCAAAATTGCAATCCCGGCCCAAATTGACATTTGGATTCTGATTCAAAATCCCTTTCACCTGAACGAAGAAAAGAAGCAAAAAACCTATTCATCATATATTTTTTCTTATTAAATTAAATTTAAAAAAAATGAAAAACTTAATTAACCTGGCTTAAATATTTCTTGACTTCTGATACGAAAGCGTCGGCTGAATCGACGATGAAATTTTGGCACACAGTTTTGACGGTGAAATCCAAATGACGACGACTGTCGACCACTTGCTCGGATGTTTGCACGGGTACCTTTGACGTGTCAATTATTCGTTCATCAATTTGCATAATATAAAAAGGAACAACAATATTCTCGTACTTGCAATAGCAATTTCAACAGTGCGTTGTTGCTGCTGAGCGAAAGCCATTCGGATTTGTTGTGAATCAGATTGACGGCTGATTCTGAAAATATTGAACAGAAAAAATTATAATAATTTGTGAATTGAACAAAATTTCGACCTTTAATTTTTGAAAAATCAACAGACGGCTCGCAAAAGACGTCGCCCATCAGCGGAGCTGTCTGAGCTCTCAAAATTAGCAGATGTTGAATGAAAAACAAATCTGCATTCAATTTATCCTAAAATAAAGCTTCTTCAGTTCAGTTGTTCTGTTCATCTTAAGATATGTAAGTAAGATTTTGGTTACAGATTTTGTTTGGATTTTCGCTTTTGCACTTTTCAACGATTCAATGCACATTTCCATCACTTCTTGCGATATGCCTTGTAGACTTGTTGCCTGTTGAACAAATAAAGAATGGAAACGAGCTTATTGTTGTCAAAGGAGAAAGACAGAAGAAAAAAAAATAATAGCTTACGTCAAGGCAACGGTACAATTTTGACAAGCACATCACGGTCCGACGAACCGTTGGATACCAGAGACCTTGGATGTCTGCAACTGAACCGGACGATGCTACAAATTCAGTAAGTATATATATATATATATATGTTTATTTTATTTTAATTTTTACCTGAACCAGTATTGTTCGTTTCTTCAACACTTGATGCCATTGATTTCGATATTTCCTACGGAGAACATAGATCAAATTGAAATTTAAATAGAGAACAATTTTCCTTCTTTTCTTTTCAAACTTTGATCATTGTCAATTTTTCTGGATAAGCTAAATCTCCTTCAGCTGGATTGTAGTTTCCAATTTCGTTTGCGGCGAACATTTGAGAACGATACAACAATCGTTCAGTCAGATCACCGAGCAATTCTTCAAAAACTTTAGCCAGTCCTTTATAAACAACATCCGTTCCATCTGAACATAGTATATTTTTACATATGAGGCATGATTTGGTTTTCTTATTTCAATTTTCATATTTTCAATTATTACCATTGGTGTAACAACGTTCGTCGAGAATTTTTGTCCTCAACGTTACGCACAGTTCGGTCAACGTTTCCAAATGCTGCAAGTGAATAACATTAGGTCGGATGGCGTTGTAGAAAATTCTTGCCATATTTTCAATAAATTGGCTGAGAAAAATAAAACCATATAAATAATTATAATAAGATTATTAATTATTTTTTTGCACATTCTCAACTCACTTGAAATGTTCACGTCCACGTTTGAAAAACTGACCCATCAGATAATATTCGTCGTCGCAAAATCGGAACAACGTTGTACAACCGTGACGAATCTGCAAATTTTCACATTTCTCTTTTTATCAACAAATTTAAATAATTCAAACGAACCAATGAACAGCAGCTTTTTGCGTTCTCGTTGACAAGATTTTCCACGGTTAGCCGAAAGCTGGGCTCCATCAATACGCCCCTTTGATAAAAGTATTCTTTGTAGCACTGTTCCAACATGTCCGCGTATCTGAAACGTTGAGAGCATTGCTTTTTTCATTATTCCACACGTTCATTTTGAACATTAGTGAACATACTGATCACTTTTCGACCATTTCGGCTCAAGTTCTTTCAATAGCGGTTGCAGTTGTGAAGCATTGGCGACAAACAGACAGTAATATATGGGAAATGATTCCGCATATTTGTCAATAACTGACTAAAAGTATTGACTAAGTCTATATCATTTGAAACTATATATGTATATATATATATATATTTGCTGCTAACTTTTGCTTTTTCAAGAACAGCTTTAGTGGAATTTTCAAATGTTCGACTGACGTACGTTGTGACCAGTGTTAAAGCTTTTGTTAAACATTGTTTATATTTAAGCAGATATAATGCCGAATCTTTGTATGTCGTCTAAAAATGACAAATAAACCAAATTCTCTCTTCTGAATTTGTAATGTCAAGAATTTCAATATTTACATGTTCAGACATGAATACAATACCGTCGTCGATTAAATTGAGCAAATGAAGAAACGATTCCCCTGTCACGGATAACAATGGAGAGTTCAATTTCTGAAATTGAAGAAACTACAATCACACCAACTGTAGAAAACGAATATCCCGTTCAAAACTTGCGTATTGTATTTGATCGAAATTATCGAAATAAGACAAACGGTTACGAAGTTGCTCCACCGTGAAAATCAACTGTCCCTGTTAATCAAACACTGCTAAGATATTCATTATATATATATCATGTATATATATAGTCGAACAAACTTGACTAGTCATAAGCTGATTGCATGCATCATGCAACGATATGGTTCTATTGGCTACAGTTCGGTATTTGTTGTTCAGTTCTGTCAGCTTTTCTGTCGCATCATTTAAACTGTGCGCGATATCGGAAATTTTTTCAACCAGTTTCAATATATGCGGCTCATGCAAAGTACTATTACAAAAAAAATAATTCATTATTCAAATAATATTTCTTTTTTGGAAAATATTATTGATTACTCTGATTCGTTGAATGTTGTATTAGTAAGATTGGCCACATTTCGATAAAACTAGAATATTTTCCAAATTATGAGATAATTATCATTTTGTTGCATTAAATTATTTAAGAGACAAAATTCACCTTCAGGATCGGTGAGTCATTTTCTGTTTGTTCTTCATTTGTGAAATTTGTCTAAAAATTGTACATTTACTAAGAAATTTCACTGTGAATAAAAACAAACCCACCAACTGCTTCCAGTAATTTTGTCCAACATATTTCAGCGCCTCGATAGCTTTAAGTTGAGCTTCATGAACTGAATCATCCATGATATTGTTTTCGTCTTGTCAATTTTTCAACTGATTTCGCTTAAATTATTTCATTCTTAAATTCAAAATTAAGAAACAGCAATAATCACCGTCTAATTTACAAGGTAACAGGTGGACAATTCAGAAATGGTAAATACACCGATATCGGCTGAGTAAAAATGCCATGAAATAAAATTTTACTTCATTTCAACAATACATATATATATATATAAGCTGTTATTACTTTAAATAAAAAGAAAATGATATTGGTATATTCAGAAAATATAGCTAAGCAGAGCTGACAGATTCGTTTGCACTGTTGACATTTTTCAGCTGTTTCACATACTCAGCATACTTTTCTCTGATGAGTCGAAATGCTTGCATATTACAATAAGGTTGGCGCGTAAGTGGATCGATGTATTTTGCAGGAAGTCCATATACAACACAGCGTTTTGGTTTTTCAATGGTCGGCTTATTTGAAAAGCGCGAAAATATGTTCTGATATGTTTCAGCATTTGAAAATTCAATCACCGTTTTTACGTGTATTTGAGGTGTGTGTAAACTTGAAACTGTAGCACTGTATGCCCTTGGCGTAACCATCTTATCTGGATTGTAAAATGGATGAATTTGCTTGTCCCTAAACGAGTGTACTTTGAAAAAAAATATATATTTCTTTAAAGAAAACTGAATCAATCAACTACAGATATTTAATTGGAATTGGTACAGCTACTGAAGTTGTACGAATTCTTGAACCTTCTAATTTAACTTTCTTTGGCTGATTTTGCTTTTGTTTTTTCTCCAATTCCATTTCGTGAAAACGTTCTAAAAAAATTTAATCACTGAATCAATCGTACTTGTCAATTCAACATAGTAATACTTAAAGATTCTTGATTTTCAAGTTCAGTTAATTTTGCTTCTTCAAGCATTTGTTCAAGTGTTAGTGGTTGATAATTAGTGACTCTCTTTTGACGCTTTATTGTGGATTGGGCAACTTTTTGACGACGTTCTGCAGATAATTCTGATTTCCGTAAAGTTGAATTGCGCAACTGTTTATCTGAATATGAATATTTTAAGCAAACAAAATTCCAAATAAAAATTGTTTGAATTTTACCGAACGTTTGTGTTGTAAAAAAATTAGATTCTGGTTTCTTTTTCTTAGATGGAGGTGATTTCACTTCTTCAGATGGTGCAGTTGATGGCTGTGCTTTTTTTTGAAGCGAACTCAGATGAAGATGTCTTTTGAATTCAAATTTTTTCTTCTTCCTTTCCTCTTCCAGATCCAGTTCCTCCTCATCGTCCTGCTGTGCGTCGGATTCTTCATCAGATGTGCTACCAAAATCAGAATCAAACTCATCTTTTCCCTCATCAACATATTTGTAATCTGTATCGTCTTGTTCCTACAAATGAACCAGCTAATAACTGAAAATTGTATGTAATTAAATGTTTAATGCTAAGTATAATAATAATAATAATAGCTACAGTAAACTGGATTTAATAATGTATTTTATATGTATTTTTCAGTATGAAAATTACGCATAAAGCGGATTCAAGTAGTGTTACTGTTCTGTTTATGGTTCAATACTTAAGAGTAAAGAATTTCAGCTTACTTCTGTAAATCCGCCATATGTTGAGCTGAAAAATTCATCGGTAGGAGGCAGAGTGTCCAGAAGCTCTTGCATACGATTTCCAGCAGTACATCTTTTAGGTCGTGATGATGCCATTATCAGTATAAAAATAATTAAAAAGGCAACTTTAGTTTTAAGTTTTTCTATAACTGATATACAACTATAATTATCCAATGAAAATGTTAATACAATTGTTAAATTACATCACACTTATTCATACTGTAATTATGTGTGCTACAGTATACATTAAAAATGAACTGTGAATTTTAATGGAATTGTTATCATAAATTATTTAACATAAAATGAATTGAATTATGACCATAAAATTAATTTTATTCTTTTACTTTATTTTATAATCAACAGTTTTTGCCAGTGGTTTGATGTTAAATCTTTCTTTTCATAATATACAGTATGTTCCTGATTATTTTAAAGAAATGTATTGTTTTATTAAATATCATGAAATTGTGCTTTTATAAAGTTAATATATGAAAGATTTATGTAAAATATACATAAAATGAATATACGTCAGTTTTGTTACTTTTCTTAAAATCATAAATTGCTTTACTGAGGAATATATTTAAAAAAGTAATCTTTTGTTGTATAAAAAGGGTTTTAACATCTCATTGTTTAGAAACAAAGTAATGTCATAGCATTTTAGGAAATATGTCAAAATATCAGTCAGTGAAAAAAAATTTGATTTTTGACTTACGTCTGTCAAATGGAAATACCGAAGCTCCTGTTTGCAAAGTAGAAACAACTTCAAGCACTCGTAGTAAATGTTCAGAATCTCACGATCAGGAGGAGAATTCTTCCGAGTCTACTAATGCGAATTTGAAAATTCCTTCATTACTGGATGTGAATGTCTTGAAAAATGAAGTAATTTCACTTGTATCATTCATTTATTCACTAAATATGGTGAATAATTGTTTCATTTGTGTTTAATAGTATTTATGCGTGTTGTTATTCAGCAGTTGAAATTTAACGGACATCAGAAATGGAAATTTCCGCAAGATTCTCGCTATTTTTGTACTCCATGTTGGAAAGGTTACAATACTGAACGCATGTTTAAAAAACACTTAGAGAACCATATACAAGTAACGTCTTTTACTTTTATGTTCATTTAGATAATCTTTAATTTTTTCAGTGTCCGGAACCTGAATGTAAATTTTCCGCTGTTCCTTACGTTTTAGCCAAACATATCTTGAATGTGGTAATTGTCAAATTACCTACTGTTTCCTTAATTTGGAAAATGAACATTTTTAGCATTCTGTCTCTAACGGTTCTTCATCTGTAAAAGTCGATGCAAAATGGAAAGAAGAAAGAACAAAACATTATCCAACGTCTGCCCATATAGCGGAGAAAGCACAGCTGGAGAAAGAAAAGGTGTTGAGAGGCGAGGTTTTAGTTACAGAAAATTCATTGAAACATAAAGGGTAAAATAACTTTTAGTGAATAAGAATAGCAATTATTTACATGCATTTTTCAATGCAGAACAACCCTATCTTTGGAGGCCATGAAGATGAAAGGGAAGTACAATTTAGACGGAACTGAAAAAGGCAATGTTTAAAAATGTTTGATTAATTTTTCTAATGTCAAGATATTTAGGAGAAAAATGTGAATTTGATGACCAGCTATTTCAGAAGAATAACTTTAAATGCAAAAAACGAAAAACGGCTGAGCTGTTGGAAAAAGTACGCTTTATTAATTTTGATTTGTATTATTGAATTTATATTTACGACCACTTTTTTTAAGTTGCTAGAAAATGAAATACGGCATGAGGAGAATGTTCTTTTGCAATGTATTCGACATGTTTGTTCTACGATCATTAATTTTCCCAAATCTGAAACGACTGGAAGAGAGACCAATTTTTAATTTGTCTGACAAGAAACTTTTATCAAGTATATTTAACGTTTGCATTCAAGGTTATTTTCTGTCAGAATTGTTTCTTTCAAAAAGTAATAAAAACAAATAAATAATATCCAAGTACAATGCAAGTGATGCCACAACATATTCTTCAGGTGACAGCTTGTACATTAAGGCATTCAAGTCGTATATGATAAACGCTGTAAACAGAAACGCTGCAATGAATGCAATGACCAATTCTGCTACTTCAAGTTGAAGGTAAAGCTAGATGAATATTTTTAAACATATTTTGTAAGTTGAAAAAAAATATTTTTACCTGCAGCATGCATGAGAAAAGTAAGATTATTATGAATGCAAGTTTGCTAAAATAATATACAGGTATTGTAATTATTTCACTATTTGAGAACAAAGTAAATACCTTGCTAGAGAAAATTTCACATTGCTTTTCGAGAACAAGTTATATAATAATAGACAAATTGTGACGATTGCCATTAAAAAGAAAATTTGTGCAATTACGAAGGTATCGAAGTAAGATCCTTAAACACAAATTCAGTTTCTCAAAGTAGAATTATTGTTGTCAATTTACCAAAAACGCCGGCGGTATAAGCTTCACATATTGTCTAAAATGAATAATCTAAAATGAGTAACAGTCTTTTTACGAGAATAATACCCATAATAAAAGTAGAAGAATGTTTTGCGGATGTTTTTTATGATAAAAGTGCATCAGGATTAACAAACTAATTGTAACAAGAACTGCTATCGTGAGCATCCATGTCCTAGAGATTAAAAAAATGAAGCTCGAATGAATTTAATAGAATATTTTACCAGTGCTGTACGACAGCCTTCAAACCAGGAAATAAAATAAATGTTGTTGAAATAGTAGTAATGAAAAGAAACTGAAGGGAAATTATGCATAGTACTTTGCGGTAAAATCCTAAAGATTTAATGCTAAAATTTCAATTTTTCAGTATTCGATCTTTCTGCCTAAATACCATGTCTCACAGACTTTCGACAACTAGCAGCATTGGTTTTTTGTTCGAAAACGTCACTTCCACTAAGCAGAATTCCACAATGCTCATCTTCAACACCATCCATTTTGGTATTGTCGTTGCTAAATTATTTATTTTATGTTACATTCAGACTATTTCAAAACTGCTGTGCGTAATATTACTGAACTTTGTCACTGTACTGTATACAGCAGGTCACGTTTGTGGTAACTGAAATTGAATCTTTGGCAATCTTGCACTAAAATCTACTGAATTCTACAAAATATTCACTTGAAATGCTTGAAACTAAGGAGAGAATACTGTAACCGTAATTAACACCTGAATTCCGAATATGTAATTAGCAATATTTTGTAACTAATATAGAAATTGTAAAACTTATAACAATACATAATTTTCCTAAGATTTATCTCTCATCTTCACCTTTTTATAATATTATTTAGTTGAAACTGATATGAAGAAGTTGTTTTGAGATAAAATACTTTTAAATGATAAAATTATGAGATTAAATTTCTATTTTTTATATTTTGCAAAAAAATACGTAAAATAAGTTTATAAGGAAAAACAGCTTATTTAAAATGTAACTAACATTTATTATACTTAATTTATTTCATCACTGTATGATACTGTAGTGTTTTTCAGTTTTGCAGTGACTCAGTGTGTTTTGCAATGACAACCGCGCATCGCGCGACTTTTGTTCCTGCCCATGGAGGCACTGGGAAAAATGAAGGAGATCTTAGTAAACTTTCTAAACAATATTCAAGCCGTGATATGCCATCTCATACGAAGATTAAATATCGGTATGTGGTTTATTGTTCTATATATGAAAATTTTACTTGTTGATTTAAAATGATAAATATATAACTCTTTTCTTTGAAACACGCTACTCTTATTCTAGTTTGAATTATTAACAGATTGAAAATGTTTGTATATTTTAAGTTTGAAGTTTTTTAACTTTTGTTTGTTCCTGTTAATCGTTTTTTTTTGCTTTCTCAGTTCCGTTTGATTTATTTTTGGTTTTAATTAGTTTGCCTTATTATTTATAAATGTTATATACAAATTCATTTATTTGCTTATTTTTATGATTTGAAGTTGTTGTAGTATGGTAGTTGATTTTAACATTTTGATTTTTTTAGGCAGCATAGCCAAGGTCATGCTGACGAACTTCGAAATAGAGACTTTCGCCGTGAATTAGAAGATCGCGAACGAAACACAGGAAGCAAACGGCGTTTGGAAAATAGTGAGAATGAAATGACTTATTTATTTTGTCAAATTTTTTAATAATTTAAAATTTGATTTTTGAAATGCATATTAGTAAAGTTTTTGCTTTTTTCATGATTCATATAGTATTTATCTTTTTAATGGTTAAGTTCGTTACAGTATGATAGTATTTTAAGTAGTTGGTATGTTTTTAGTATTTTTAGGAGGTAATTTTGAAATTTTATGTAAAAATTTGAAATTTAAAATTGGAAAATATGTTTAGGTAATTTAATAACTTAAATTACGTTTAAATATAAATAAAGAAATATATGTGTGTTTACTTATTAATTGTTGTGCACTGCATAATCGTCAGCATTTAATTGCGAAGTTTAATGATTGTACAGAGTTTATGAACTTTATCATAGAAGTAAATCCATGAAGCTGTGAAACATAGAATGTGTTATTCTTGACTTCCTGAAATTTTTATAATAAATGTGTGTTTAATATATTTAATTGATAAATAATACAAATAACATTTATTAATAAGTATTATAATTCGTATGAATAATTTTTGATAATAAGTGATATATGGTGAAATGTATTTGTTATATTTTTCAGATTATGACGATCCTTCTTCGTACTCTCATGATAAAAAAGTACGATATGAGAAGGTGTCTTATAGAAACCCAGATGATGATGATCCTTCTATATGTGAGGTATGAGCTGTTCCCAAGAATGACGTTTCTCTCTTAAGTTAGTATTTTATTAATTTAGGAAGAGGATGACAGTAATGATAGTGATGAAGATGACGAAACCGCGCAGCTGATGGCTGAATTGGAAAGAATTAAAAAAGAAAGAGAGGCCGAGCGAAAAGAAGAAGTTCGTTTTAAATTTTGATTCTAAATACAGTTGTAAATTTTCCTTACAGGAAATCAATTTTTTTATTGTATACTATATATTTTTCAGTTTCAAAGTTCATGTCATTCATTAATATTGAAATTTCAGTTGAAACAGATTGTATATTTTTAAAATCATTGCGAAGTTTTTAGGAAGCAAAGAGAAAAGCAGAGGAAGAGCGAGTGCGTGTAGAAAATATTTTGCGAGGAAATCCATTGCTGACTTCCAACAAACAAGATTTTCGAGTCCAACGGAGGTAATTGAAAATTGTTATATCATTTTATATTAATGATATGTTTGAATGTTTTAGATGGGACGATGATGTGGTTTTTAAGAATTGTGCAAAAGGCATCGATGAGAAACGGAAAAATCAGCCAGCTTTTATCAATGATGCTTTGCGCTCTGAGTTTCACCGCAAATTTATGGAGAAATATATAAAATAATTTATGAATTTTGATTATGTACTGATGTTTTACTTTGTTAAATAGCTCTGCCTATTTAAAGCAAATTTTGTTCCATAAATTTTGCAGCGCAGTTGATTTGCTTTTCAAACGTGACAACTGTTGGTACTGCACTTTAGGAAAACCGAACTTTGTCAAGGTAAACTGTGTTTGTATTTGAAATATTAAAAGTTTACTGCCTTTTTGTATATTAAGAATCATATTTTATAATATATGAATTGTTTTTGAATTTTTGAATAGTATAGAAATTGAAATATAATGTTTTAGAAGTGTTGAATTAAGCGTATGTTTATAATTCATATTCTTGAACGAGCAAAGATGGTACAGTACATACATTCAAAACTATATATATATATGTATATATATATATATATATATATATATATATATATATATATATATATATATATATTTGTACGAGGAAATAAAAATAATTTGAAAGGGGACAAAAGTGGTCAATGTATACCAACGATGGAAACTTCTGAGAAAAGCAAGAAGATTATTCAGAATTTGAAGTAAGGTTACTAGATGTGTTGGTATTTTGCTTCCATCATATTTATATTTATTTTTATTTATCTATTTCTGACTAAAAATTTGATTTTTTTTCTTAATTTTTTTGCATTGCAACGCGTTTTTAATAGATATTTATGTTTTTGCTTTGAAACCAGAAAGATAACAGATTGCGGAAGATCTTTTTGGGTAATTGCTTTACATTGCTTATTGCATATCTAGTGACAAGGTGAAAGTTTATATTGAGAGCCAGCTTTTTCATTTCAATCTAGAACTATTCGATAAATTTCAATTTTGTCAAGTTTTCCCCGTATTTTCAAAAATATTAGTTTCAAAATTTGTCCAATCTTGTTAGATTTTCTTATCTGCAATTGCGTAATTAATTTGTTAATTCAATTTTTTGTTTTATGCAGTAATCGATGAAGCAGACAATCAAAGAGGAGTGCAATTAAAAAGAAAATTAAAAATTTACAGGAGCGTTGTTATATACATTTGCAAAAGTAGTAAGTGAAAATATGCATAATGATATTTGTTATTTTTTTTGTCGATGTGTAGGTATGATCATGAAATATTAAACAATACATGAAACCCGGTTTTTATTTTTATCTTTTCCACTAATGAAACTTAAACTTTTTGCAAAGTTTTAAAATTACTTGTTATACATACATATAAATGTATATATGTATTTATATATTGTACAATGTATAGAAGATTTTATGAAACTGTTTGAAAGTGATGCGATATATAATGCGAATGGCTTATAGCAACAAAATGTAATTGTTCTCTATTAGGCATTGAACATTATACGGTTAACAATGAATTATCACTTCACTGCGAAATAGTATGACGTGTTTCAGTTGTAATTGAAGTCCCAGCTTGTTGGTTCAGCTCTTAATTTGACATTTTCTATGGTTTCTTAAATAAGCAATATTTGAAAGTGCGATTGCTGACGGAAAGAAGGTGGGTACAAATTGAATTAATTCTGTTGGATACATCTTTGCCGTTTGATCAAATTTATCTTCCAGGGATGCTGAATTGGATAAATAGCAGCTAAATCTCCTGTCAGCTAGAAGCTGTTACCGTGATTATTTCACGCCGTGTATTCCACTTTCTTCAAGCTTCATTCAAATTATTCTTTTTTTGCTATTATAGCTTTCCTCTAATTCTCTGAAGCGGTTCAGTTTTCTGCATCCAGATATACACTTATTTTAAATTTTAGACAGGTAATATAGTTTGCAGTAAATTGTAATTTCAGTTTTTGAGTAAATTTCTTTAAAATTTTGATTCTTTTATCAAGTTCAAATCATTTGAACGAAAGTTTATGAAGATTACTATTATTAAAAATTATTAATGTGATTTATTATTCTTCCAACCGTGAGATAACTGAATTATGTTTCTATTTTTAAATAAATTACTACTTATTAATTATTGAAATACATTTTTGACATGTATTTCGATTTTTTATTATTTCTGAAGTTTAATATCAATCTGTTTCATTCAATGAATAATTTACTAAAATTTAATGATCCAAATAGTTGAGTAGATCTAAAATTAGTGAAATCCAAATAATCATTGTTTTTCAGTATTATTTTTCATTTTTTAAATGTTTATTGTACATTTTTGCGATGACGAATGTTTATGATGAATATATTGCATTCTCGATAGGTATAAACGTATCAATTTTTATTAATACTGCATGAATGCTTAAATTAATTTTAAGAAATTGTAATGACAACCTTCGATTACAATTTGTTGGCTTCTAATGAATCTTCAGTATGGCTACCTGTTGTTTCCATGAGTTAGTAGCTGGTTTCAATCTTTTAGGTGCTTTAGACATATACTTGAAGGGGCTTCTTTACATTCTGCAGTTCTTCTGACAACAACAGTAGGGGTAAATTGATAATTTTTATTTAAATAAATTATGTATGTATGTGTGTAAAATTCTTACCTATTGGTATGGGAATTTTGTTAATAACATATTTAATGCAGCATTTTAATTGCATAAAAACTGTTTTACTTTATACAGCTTTTTCTGAAATGTTCAGTATTTTTTTAATATGATTTTTAATTAATTTTTTTAATATAATGTTTATAATATTTAAATAATATTAATGTTTTTAATAAAATATTGATAATAATATTTAATTTTATAATAATAAGAAAAAAAATTTCTAAATATAAAAAATTGTCTTGTAAGATTGATATCTACTGTTGGTGCAGTATATGTTTTTGTCATGTTAATATAATATTGATGTGGTAAAGCACTCGAGATTAGATCATTTTAATCCACTTTATTTTGTATGTAATGTGATTTTGTAAATTCTTTTTATAAATGGACATACAGTATGTACTGTTTAGGTCAGAAATGAAGCACATTTTAGCTATTCTTATGCTCTGGATTGGAAATGTGATTTTAGCATTTCCGGAACCGCACAGCCCTGAAAAAGGTACTGGTTTTTATTTAGCACTTTTATTTGTCATTCATGCAGAAATATTTCAGATTATTTTTTCGATCGCTTGATGAAAAATCGCATGAATAGTGAAGGAAAGTCATCATTGTTGTGGCCGGAAATAAGAAAGAAAGAAATTCCTGTACGTTACCTCTCTTCATCTGATAATATTGATGATCCAGCTAGAGGAATTTCAAATATTTTACTGCGCTTTGGTAGATCCTATGATGGAAAGCAATGGCATTTGAATGAGAAACAGCGGTTTTAATTTTTTGTGATAATTGCTATACTGTAAAGATGTGATAAAATGGTTTTTAGTTAAATGTTTATCCTGTTGTGCTAGTGTTTTTTTGTCCGTTTTAATTTACAATTATCTATAACTTCAATTAGCTCTACAGTAAATAAATAAATATGGATTAAATTAATTTGTAATTTTTTTTCAAATCATTGAATTTCAAACTTTTTCTGATAAATTACACGTTTTTAATCTGAATCAGTGTGTTAGAATTATTTTAGGGCAAGAATTAAATGAAAAATAAAGGCTTTAGGTATACAAAATAAATTTGAAAAACGGTTGAAAAATGTTAAAAGTTGAAAAAAACAGTTGTTAAAAAAGTGAAGTTCACAAAGAAACGTTGCTTGATTTAAAAGGCACATATATGGAATGAAGAACGTTATGAAACTAAATACAGTCAGAACTGGCAGGATTGTAATTAAACTTTTCAAAAGTTTTATTTGCATTCATGGTACAAATAAGATTATAGTTCCTTTGAAAAAAATACATGTGATCCCATACAAGTCACAGAAAAATAAAGAAAAATGATCTAAAAGATGCTTTAAATAAAATGAAAAGAGTGATTTTATTATTTATATGAATTATGCATAGATAGAATCAATATTCCAAAAAGTTACAGTATTCCAAGAATTTAATCTTGAATGTGTATTTTTCATACGGTAATACATCGGCGTGTCAAATTGTCGCTTGATTGGAAGTGTTTTCGAATTCTGGATAAACTATTTTGATATGGTAATTTGTTTAATGAAATACTACTAAGTTTATTCAAAATCTTTATTTAAATACATTGTAGAGTCTTGTTCTACCCGAGCGATTTATTCACATACTTCGTGTCATGAACACCAACATCGATGGCAATGCGAAAGTTCCGTATGCTTTGACTGCAATAAAAGTATGTTTTAAGTTAGAATGAAAATTTTTTGTAATTTTTAGGCATTCACTAGCGTCTTGACTTATTGTGATGAATTATATGATAATTTGTGGAATGAGATTTGTTCAGTTAATGTTTTTTGCATTCTCTCACTGTTTTCGATTCACTTATCTAAGGTATTTTTTCATTGAACTTTGGTCATTTATTGCTTTGTTTGCCTTGCTGTTTATTCAAAAACGAAATGTCATTTTCAATTTTTCAAAGTGACGTACTGACGTTGTGGTCATTTGATTTTAATATAGGGTGTCGGTCGACGATTCAGTCACGCAGTGTGCCGTAAAGCCGACATCAGTATTCATAAACGTGCTGGAGAACTAACAGCTGAAGAGGTGATGCAAATGCTTGTATTCGACTGATGAAGTTATATGACAAATATTTTAGACCGACAAGCTTATAAATGTTATGACAAATCCTAAACAGTACAAAATTCCAGATTGGTTTTTGAATCGCCGACGAGATATAAAAGATGGAACGACAACGCAAGTAATTTTCTTCACACCTCCATGGAATATACGAATAAACATTTGGAATGTTGCTAGGTTTTGAGCACGATTTTGGACAGCAAATTGAGAGAAGATTTAGAACGATTGAAGAAAATTCGTGCGCATCGTGGTTTGCGTCACTACTGGGGGCAAGTTTAATAAGTGTATATCGTTTCAGTTGTTTTTACTGAAAATGTTCTTTACTTTAGTTTGCGTGTGAGAGGCCAGCATACGAAAACTACAGGCAGAAAGGGCCGAACTGTCGGTGTGTCGAAGAAGAAATGATTTCATATTTACTGAAGGCAATTTTGAAATAAATGAGATGGATTTGATATCGTGCTTTATTTCGATAAGAAAAATGTTCAACTATTATTTCATACATGCAAAATGAGTTAGTTATCGTTTTGATTTTACAGCGGAAAGAATGGCTGAAGAGTTTGTCACAAAGTGTTCTTCCTCATTTTCGTTGCCGTCAGGTTTCAGTAAATCGGATCCGCTACTAAACTCACCATTAACGTCAACTTAAAAAGAGGAATAATATTAAGTAAGAACCAGGACGTATTAAGTCAAACGTACAGATGGTCCGTGAAAAATCGCCTTCAATATCTCTAAGCAGTTGTTTTCGAGCAACAAGAGTTTCTTCAACAGTTCTTTTCTTTTTAATAGCTTCTGCAAATAAGCGAGCTTTAGCAGCTTCAGTTTGCTCCACAGCTTTCATTTTATGTCTGAAAAAGTAAGTGTAAATAAATTATATAAACAGTAGGTTTTAATTTTACTCTAATCCAAGATCCACCTCAGGAATGCCACAGAGCATTTGATTCGATAACATATCCTCTGTTGTTTTGCTTTGATACATTTTTAGACGATCTGACAATTCTTGAAGAGCTTGATCAGCTGGCCCAATTTTTTCCGTTTTATTTTCATTATGAGTTTCAATTCCTTTCCTTTTAAGCATTTGTTCTTCAACATACTTTCGCCTAAGAGTTATTTCATATTTAATTAAGTTTATGTCCTTTATATATATTACGAAAACATAGGCGGAAAGTGCAACTGCAAAAAGGAAGCTTATTGAATCTGCAAGTGCAATCAAGCTTACATTTCTTCATCTTCATCTCGCAACTGACTTTCTTTGGAGAACGTTCTGCGAATTCCTTCCTCGACATCCGCGTGCTTTCTAAAATATATGAATATTGCAGTGCATAAAAGGTTTGGTATGTTTAGTGGTTCAGCATACACATCGGACGGCTTGATTTTCTTCAAATCAATCATTCCACCAACTTTCAATTTAAAAGGATCCTAAATTATCTTCATTACTTCAGAACTGAAAATTGTTTTCATGTTAATTACTACAGACTGAGGAATCTCTTTTGCATATTCCTTTCCAGTAGCAAGTTCTCCAATGCTAAATTGCATATGAAAAATTAATATACCATATATTTATTAGTTATTTATTATTACGTTAATCCAGGGGGACGCTTACGCAAGTTTTGCAGCTGACGAACCGTTTCAATAACGTTCCTAAAGTACATATTTCTATACAGCACTAATAAATTTTTATATAAAACATACTTTCTTGATAATTCATTTTCAGCATCATCAGACTCGCTGCTGCTTTCATCGTTTCGTCTCCGAAATCTTTTATTGCTCATCGTGTAGAATTACATCTGCGCATGCATATTGATAGTATCTTTAACATGATTGTCAGGTAATATTAACTGTGCTGTAATTATGTTTCTTATATATAAATCAACTGTCATTTTTCATTTAGCATGAAATTAAATAAAATAAAATAACACAACAAAACAAATTATATAATATGAATGTTACAGTTTCTACAAATAACTGACACATTATGTGGCAACTGAATTAATGGATGAAATGAAATTTTTTAAGGTAAACAAAAAAAGAAAAATTTAATTTTCTTTTTATTTTTATTTGAAATCCTTTCTTAATGACAGTATGAAAACGATACAGAAAATTATTTACTAGTTGTATTTTGCATTTGTTCCGTAGGCGTACAGAAACCTCCTACGGTTCTTACAGCATTGTTTCCAAGTATTTAAAAAGAAAATTGAATAAAATCAGTTCAATTAAGAAACTTGAACGAAGATGAATACTTGAAATTCCAATTTCATTTCGGAATAATTTGCATGAATGATTTAAGAAATGAAATTACAGTACTTTTGATTTATTAAGACATGAGTTTTTTTAAGTACAGTATGAATTAGTTAATGATTTTTGTTGATCGATATTTAAAAGGTTGTTGATGATTTGTAGTATTTTTCTTTGGTAATTTTGCGCTGGTAAATTTATATTTATTATTAAAGAACTAATGATGCAAATAATATTATTGTTTAAACTCTGTTACTCCATGATGTAGAAATTAGGTCAATCTTCATTCTGCTGTCTTTTACTTTTTTGCTTTGATGCTTAATTTTTGTTATGTGCATTTTTCATTTTATTAAATTCAATTCCTTTTCATAAATTTTATTGAATGCTTATAGGTGGTTTGAAACCATACGCGGTTGTAAAATTTCGTGTTGAATTCAATGCAATTGTTATTCCTTGTGGTCATTGTACTTAATAAACTGTCTTATCATTTTTAGCTGTATTTATGAAAAATTTATCTATTTTTTAATTATATTTACACAGTTAAATTTATAATTTTTGTCTGTTCATTTTATTTGATGATAAATGCGAGAAATAAATTACTTTTCTTAAATTGTTATTATTATTATTATTATTATTATGAACATTTTTGGAACTGTTAAATTTATAAAATGTTTTTTGAAAGCTGCTTTTTACATACACGAAACTTAAATTATTTGTTTCATTTTTCAAAAATGCCACATTTATAATTTTTATATAATTTTATAATTTGTTAAAGTATATACTGATTATCTGGTTTATGTGAATTGTTCCTGTTAGTTTTAAGTGTTTACAGTTTATTGATGTTACTATACATTATTTTAGTTTTTGAATTAATGGAAAGACGATCCAGCAGGAAGTATAGCATGTATGATGAGGTAACAGTCTTATTATTTGTTCTAATTAAAATTCTAATGCCTGTTATGGTTCTTTTGTTTGTAATGTTTTATGAATTGCAAACATAATTTTAAAAAATTATTTTACAGGGTGTAACAAAATGTCTGTCGTGGAGTACATCAGCACAGTGTGATGATGGAGCTGGATATTCTCCTTCTGCTTTGAAATTGCAAAACAGACAGTTTGATCCTGTTACCTTTAACGTTCTGAAAGTTAACCCCGAAGATATCGCTGCTCAGTTGACACTTGGAGATCTGCCAATATTTAAAGCTATTAAGCCAGATGTATTATTTAAATTAATGTTAAGCGAGTATTGCTTAAAATGTAAATTACATTTTGCATTTTCAGGAACTCACTAGCTGTGCCTGGAATTCCCGTAACAAGCTGACTGTTGCTCCTAATGTAGTTTCATTTATTCGCCGTTTTAATCATGTAATATTAAATTTCATTTGCAGCGCTTAACATTAATTTTACATGTTGATATTTTTAAGGTTTGTTTGTGGTGTCAGAAAGAAATATTGTCATGTCAAAGTTTGAAACTTCGAGCTGAAGTTTTGGGTCATTTTTTGAAAATTTCCAAGGTGAGAGATTTGAATTTTGAATTTGTTGTGATTAAATTCTGTGGTGATTTATTTGCACTTACTGCAGTGTCTTTTATGACATGTAACATGAATTGTGTTGCATGTGTAATGTACAAGTATGTTATGTTTCTGTTCAATAATTTGGTGTTACATAATTCACCTTACCTTTATTCTCTATTTTAAAATTTATGATTTTCACGAAACGTACGATTGTTCAGTAGCACTTTTTGCAGTTTTCCTTTTCCAATATAATTTCTTTTTTATTTTTAATCTGGAGCGTGATAAGCTTCTAAATAAAGTTTGTATTGTTTTGCGTTATAATAAGCAGTAATGAGATGAATCGACATTTTTAGAAGCTTATGGATTTGAACAACATTCATTCAGCTTTTGCTATAATATCTGGTTTGCAAAGCAGTGCTGTGTATCGACTTTACAAAACATGGGCGGTAATGTTGAAATTTATATTGCTATTTATATATTCAATTTACGCATAAGAACTTATTTGCAGGCAGTGCAAACGAAAGACAAAGCTATATATGACAAGTTGACGAAGCTATTTAGTGATCAGAACAACTGGGAAAAACTGCGGAAGTACATGATGACAATTAAACTTCCTTGTATACCATACCTAGGTGAATAATAAGTTTAATTTTATAAAATGTGCACTTGTTTTGATTTAGCATTATTGTTATTTTATTAGATTTTTGATTTATTAGAATGCATACTTCGTTTTTATTGCCATGTTTTTATGCTATGCTTTATCATGTGTAATAAAATTTAAATATTAGTATAATAAAATTAGATTTAGAATTATTTCCCTATTTATATCCAGATATAAATTGAAATTAATAATCAGAATATGTTTAGGATTGTATCTTACTGATCTCATTTACATTGACGTTGCTCATCCCAGTTCCGGTGGCTTGGAAAGCACGCAGCGTTTAAATATGATGAATAACATTTTGCGTGTCCTTGCTGATTATCAGAGTTCCAATTATGGTAAATTGATAATTACTTTTTGAACTTTCTAAATTGAATTTTTTCTTTTGTGTTTTTTTTTTCAGAAAGTTTAAGTACAATTGATTGTTTCCAATCATATTTGGATTCGATTCGATATATTGATGAGCTGCAGAAGTTTGTCGAAGAAGATCTGTATAAGTGAGCTTTTTCGTATTGTTTAACAAAATTTACATACGAATTGTGCTTATCTTTTGATGCAACATATCTTTTCGGTTTTAGTTTATCGATCAAGTTGGAACCGAACTGCAATAGTTCTAGTGTAGAGAAGAATTTTAAGCATTTACTTATTTCGGATACTAATGGTACACCTTTGAAAACTCAGTCGCTTACTCCACAAACTAGCAAAAGCAAACAAACGCACCGAAAAACCCAGAGTTTAGGTGGTTCAAATTTAGTAACAAAGTAAGAAGAAATTCAAGTCTTTTGTGATTTGAAATTTAAATTCACATTTATAGAGTTCCATCTATTGGAAATCCACTTAATGAAACGTTTCCATTGACTGTTGATTGTAGACGTCATCTACTGGATGATTCTTTGTTAGAATTTTCCAGTTGCACTGCATCATCATCATCCCTACAACTTCCTTCTAATGGTATTAATTGCCTGAGTAGTGAAATTATTCTGTTTTTTTTATCTTATGTATAAAATCTTTATATTATAGATGTTATTGGTGACTCTGGACATGAAAGCTCTGATGAAAATGGGATACGGCTTGAGTATGTGCATTATTCAGACTTTACCATGTTTAATTATAACAACGAGTGCAAGTTTATTTGAATTAATGTGTTTTATATTACTGTAATGAATTTATCTTAATTACATGAAATTTTATGCGAATTTTATTTCAACTAGATTTTTAATTTCATTTTACCTTCTAGTTTAAAAGGAAGAAGCTCAAGTAGAGATCGTCTGTCTCGCAGTGTTGACACATTAGAAGAGGAGTGCATAATTGAAGGGCCAGCTAAGCGGAAATGCATTTTGAAAAACGGTCACAGACCAAGAGTAACTAAAACTTTGGATAGAAAATTGATTAGCATGTGATTTAAACTTTGTTTCCTGTTTTTATTTATTACAGTTCCCTGTTTGGAGGCGATTTTGGATTCGCTTGTGCGGTAGTGCTTTGTATGTTTATGAGTCACGAAATCTTCCCAGAAATTGGAACTCTCGTCTTGCTGTAAAATAATTTAATACGATTGTTCGTTTTTGAATTCTTTTTATTTTCAGTACAAAACATACGCGTCGAAGATAATTGCACTTTGTGGATGGATGGTTGTGAAAACTGATGATCCATTTATGCCGGATTCTTTTATTTTACAAGAACCAGTATTAGGTTTGTAATTTATAGCAGAATGTTATTGTCAAAATCATGACAGTTGTCTTCTTTAGGTATCGTATATCGTCTGCGAGTAGGCACGCAAGCTAATGCGCTACGGTGGGTGGAAAAACTGAAAGTAGCTTGTGAAGATCCAAGAACCAAGGTAATGTCAAGCATGATTAAATAACTTCTTAGATGACAAATTGAAGTTGTTGTTCTTTTGTTTAGCTTCCTTCTAACCTGATTTCGTTTGATTGAATTGATTGCAGTTACCCAGATTTGGCCGTTCACTTTTACCATTTTTGTTCAACCAAAGAATTTTGTCATTGCAGAGATGCAGAAACAATTTTAAAAAGGAAGTTGAACATGCACAGTACACCTCTTTTTTCAGAGATCAGAAATTGTTGTCGCGTAATTATTGTGTTGTTCGTCTCGCTGGAATTTTGGACTATATTATCTACGTTAAAATTGCCGCTAACTACTGTATTCTTCTTTCTTATCTTTCTCCATCGTATTTCATTCGGCTGCACTAATTTGAAAAAAATATATAAATGGTGCTGTAATATATTTCGGGTTACCACCACTAAATTATCAGTTATTAGTTTTCTTTTTGTTTTTTTGAAAAGAAAAGACAAATTAAATTATTCTAAGATGTTTATTTTTTTTCTGTACGAGTATATGTATCTGTTATGTACCTTTCAGTTATATTACATTGATTGATGACTGATTACAGTAATCATTGATAAGAAGTGAAACAGCGAGTTAAATCAAAGATGACATTGAATAATCGATAATTTTATTATATATTAATGGAATAATTCCGAAGTATTCATACTACTTGGAGAAGTTTAAATGAAATTCGTTTAAGTTCTTTCTACGCACGTGGTGCATTTTGTGGAGGCAACGTACTTTGATCCTGTTCGGACCACCATCGTTCAATAAATGAAGCCAACAAACAGAAGATATTGATCTCAGAATAAACACAGTGTAAATAAGTCTTGTCTTCTGTCATGATGCGAAGCCTCCGAGAAAAAAACGTGCCATAATCACTTACTGTAGCAATGTCGTGTTCAGATTGTGATGCGCAAGTTTGAATACGAAATGAAATACTCGATCTTTGTGAAGGTAAGAGTTTCATACTTGGTTGGCGATAGCATGCATAATCAATGTCTAGACTTTTGAGAATGTTGACCAGCTGTTGAGAAATTTCTTTCATAATTGCAGACACGCTTTCAGAGGAATCAGTAAGTGCGAAGGCAGTTAGCACTCGTCTTTGGTTGCATTGCAAGAGTACTGAATTTGGTTTATCTGAATTCTTCTTGTTATTTTTGTACGAATTTCCGAATGAGTATAATTTTAATGGTAAACAAACATTAGAAGTGACGGCACGTCTGGTAAACAAACAGAGATAAGCTAAAAGTGAATGACCAACTACATTTAACGTCACTGCACTATCATTTGCACCGTATTCTTTTTCTTCAATCTGAAGAAAGTCACTGATACTCATCAAGCATGCTTCCAGAATTGGCATTCTAACAAAATATGATGGACTAATGAAGGTAAGTTTTGCATTCGAAAATACTGAAGTAACAAACTGTTCGAGTAGATCTAACAGAATGGCCGCTCTTCCTGACAGAAAGCATTGATAAGGTGCGTTTTTCGAAAATAACCAACCTTTTTTTTGAAGCAAATTTTCATGTTCACATTGTTTAAGAAGTTTTCCTTCGTGCTTCAAAAGGAGTTTTTCTTCATCTCCGATTGGCGTTTCCGCGTCAAGATCGTTTGGAAGTGCTAGGCATGTTTCAATCACTTTTTCCGTTCGCAAGATTTCCTTGTTAATTGATTTCAACTTCGTAATGCACTCTTGCAATCTTCGAAATTCATCAGAAGTGCACCCATTTTCAGACTTTTCGTCGCTTTTTTCGGAACACAGCTTCATTAAATAAGTGTGCAAATTTTGAAGCTTCTCCTGTTCACATTTAAGCTGTTTCCAGTTGAAATAATCTGATCGCAACGCACTTAGATTAACATTGCGCATCACACCCCGACAGTCCAGAAGTCTTTTTGTTGCACTCAGATCGTTGAAGTAAATGTCAAAATTTAAATCTGGTTCCACTAAATAAAGCATTCGACCATACAGTGTACATAGTCTTCGTAAATTCGTTTTCCAAATCATTATCGAATTTGAATATAATTATTATTAAAATTTACAGTAAGTTTTAAGAAATACAGGTATAATGAAATGTAAAGTACAGTAAGCGAAATCTCGGCAGTATGTTGATTTACAAATATTTTTTAGCATAAAGTGCTGTTATGAATAAATAAGAATACATTTAAATGTACAAAGCTAACCGAAGTTGTAAAGATATGATAAAGCCTTTAAAAGTGGTAAATTGTTTGTAATGAAGTTTCATATAGTTGAAGAGATTCTCAATAATTTATCGAAACTAATAATTTTTCCCTAGGTAAGGACATAAACATATCAACCTGTTCTTACGTTGCAACTGCACCGCCCTTCTTCTTTTTCAATTTAGCTTCTGGTAAGTGAAAATTGTGTTTAGATTAATTTACATTGTTACATTTAAGAAGACGAATGTTTGCGTATAGTGTGTATAAACTTTTGTGGCCATGCTCCATAATGTTTGCGTTAACTGCTTATTGAATTATATCATTACTTAAGTTCAACGATCATCAATAAATTTATTTTTATACTTGTAAAAAATCGATCAAATTATCAATACTGATTAAATAATTATATAATGCGGAATACATTGTTTCCATTTTGCTAATTTCTCAAGTACTGACATTTGTACCTAAAATTAAGTAATTTACTGTTAGATTATTAGTTTTCGGATGTGAAAATATTTTGTTCATTTTATGTAGATATTTTGAATTTTCATTTCGCAGATAAGATTTTTTTTAATGAATTGCCCATATTTCATTAGTGCTTATATTTAAATTTTGATATTGAAAATGAAAACAGAAACAATCCAGTGTCATTTTATTACTTAAAGTTGCAAGTAGCAGATTGTTTAGAGTGAAACAAATACTAAAGTTGTGTAGACTAGATGAAATTTCCTGCGTTTTATTTAAAATGTGAAGTGCGAAATGTTCATTGTTAGTAATTTGTGTTGTTATCGCAAAATGTAGCACAGTATGCAATCAACATTTAGTATCTACTAATTTGATTTATTTTAAATCATCTTTTGAATTTAAATTTGTACACAGAATTTGTTTCGTTTGAATAGTTTACTTATAAGTTTATTATTATGATATTTGGCATATTGCTTGACATGAAATAAAAATCGAATAAAAACGTTTCATTTTCAAATTTCAGATAACCAGTTACTTTAGTGAAACATCACTGAACATTCCTCACAGTGAATTTGTGTAATGTGTAATGAAATTTGTAATGGCTGCACGTCAACAATATGATGATGGACAAGGAGAAAAAAGTTGTCGTGCATGTGTTGATTTTAAATCCTGGATTATGGGAAAACGTTCGGCCAAAACATCCGATGCTTCTTCTTCTTCGTCTTCTTCCAACAATAGCAACAATGGTAATAATGTTAACGACAAGATGACAAATTCTGCACACAGTTACGTCGATTCTGATTCAAATCAACGGAAAAATTGCCCTCTTGACAAAGAAGAATTAGGCCGTTCTACGTGGGGAGTTCTTCATTCCATTGCTGCATATTTGCCTGAATTGTTGAATAGTGAAACTCAACAAGACATGCGTAATTTGATGCGATTGTTTTCACTGTATTATCCTTGTGAATATTGTGCAAAAGATATGCGTGAAGAGTTGGAAAAAAATCCTCCGGATGTATTGTCGAGAAGATCATTTTCTCAGTGGCTCTGTAGACTGCACAACTCTGTTAATCAAAAACTTGGTAAGCCTTTGTTTGATTGTAGTAAAGTTGATGAACGATGGCGAGACGGTTGGAGTGATGGTTCTTGTGATTAATATATTTTTTCAAATAAATTATTTTTGAACATAAATTATAAATTAACGTTGCGTCAATATTTTAAGTGTTTTAAATTTGCAATATTTTCCGACTTACCGTGTATTACTGTAATGATTTGAACTTGTAGTCCACGGTGCACCTGAGCAGTTAAGGTTTACTGACAGTTTGACATTCTTATAGATAGAATATTAATGTTTTTTTAAATATTATTAATATATTCTTTACAGTCAACATCATTTATGTTTGATCGTTCGGTTTCATTGTTTATTTCATAATTTGTCCTGTTATTTACACTGCCACAAAGTGAATTTATTAAATGAAATTTCAGTTTGCATAGCAATAAATCAATTCTGTTTCATTCAGGCTTTATATAATTTCTGTTATAATTAAATGAACAGTTGAAACGGTCAACAAAATTGAAAATAAGTTTAATTGTTGCGTAGTTAAATGATTATTAAAATAGTGGAATTAAACTGTTAATCGGTTCATTTTTTTCTTATTTGAAAAGCGTAAAGTGATCATGATAAAATTGGATCGATTTTATAATCAACTGAGAGAGCTAGAAACGTTTGCAATATTTGTTGTGTTAGAATTAATCAATGTTATGTCGCATGATGTCTACTGTTTTCCTGTTTTAAATGATTCAGTTAGTATGCAAGTATATTATTTATTCCATATTGATGTCACTATGGCAACAGTCATTATAAGAGAAGTTGGATAGAATGAAATGGAGAGAAACCTGAGCAAGATGTCGAAAGAAGCAGAAAAAGCTCGTCAGTATCTTGTGGACAAGAATATACCATTAATATTTGAAGTATGATGTAACTTTTTTGTAATTGATAATTTAAAAATAATGTATTTTTTCAAGAGCCTTATGGCGGGATTGATGAGCTGTAAACCAGATGATGCTATTCAATTTATGGTTAAAGCGTTGAAAGCGATGAACGCCATGCCGTCCGGTGCGTTAAAATGGGATACATTCATAGACAATCCGCCAGTAGATTTGACAGATAAATCACGTAGCTGTTCATCATCATCTTTACGTAATGGTAAATTTTCTACTGTTGAAAATTTGAATGTGTTTTATTAAATATTTATAAAATGATGTTTTTAAAAGCAAAAGTTTACGGTAATTGAAGATATTTTTGCTACGGTAATTGAAGATATTTTTGCGTCTGGAATGGCTGACTTTTTAATTTTTAAAACTGTTGTAATTAATGTATTCTCTTTTCAAATAATAATTCATGTTCACGTGTATTTTAATGATCAGTTTTCTTCTGTAGCGCTTTTTAATCGTCAAGATCATTATTAACATTCTTCAAGTAAGATTAGATTGTTTAGCGAATGCAAGTTCCAATGATAAATTTTGTAATTATAAATTTTAAAAAATAGCAGGAAAATTACATTTTTATTATATTTTGAAAATTTGAATTCAGTTTTTCAAAATTTGATAATTGATTTGTTATGAACGAAGCGTAAAAGCATCAAACGATGCTATTAATAAAATTGTATTATTGTTTTCAGTTTTCTCCTTAGATTTTAGACATTTGTTTTTATTTTCAGATGCAAAGTCACCAAACAGCAAGCAGGAAGATCAAAGCGGCCTGGTAAATAAAGATGACAGTGCAGAAGAAGATCGTGATGAAGATAAAATTCACTTATTGGATGAAGATAAACAAAATCGAGAAAACAATGAAATTGAAAATAATGAAGAAAATGTTGAAAATGAACCTATAATTGAAGAACCACCAGATATGGAATCTGCTAATGGTGCCCCTCTACCAGTTTCAAATATTGAATACGCAGCAGTAGCTGAACAACAAATTCTACCTGTAAACGTTCCGTTGGTTTTGCTGTTGGGTAAGAATTGAATATGAAAGTATATTTATAATTTTACTGATTTTTAAATTGAATATTAAAATATATAATGGAATACATTAATTTAATGGAACTTTTTACTTTAGGATGTCCTGGTAGTGTTAAGACTTCTTGCATTCAACATGTGATGATGCGATTGAATGAGAAAAATGTTTTCATTTTAAATGTCTCGGAAGTAATCAAATTGTCTATCGAAAAAATTGAACACACTGATTTAGAAGCATTGTATGAAGGTAAGGGAAATTTTATCATTTATTATTATTATTATTATTATTATTCTTTTTGTTATATTTTAATCCAAAAATTGTCATAGGGCGGTTAGTGAATGATGATTTGGTCAATCGCCTTGTTAATGCGGAACTTTTAAAAGCTGAATCTACAAATCCTGATTTAATAATAATTAATGGATATCCGCTTACACTTGATCAACTGCAGTACATCAAACAAGTATGTTTGTATTTTTTAATTAATTGTAAATTGAACAGTAAAAAATATTTGTCAAAATTTTACAATGAAGTAAAATTTACTATTTTTTATGAAAATATTTTACATATAGATGAAACGTATTATTAAAGCAGTGCATTTTTGCTTGTTGTGTGTTGAAATGCATTTAACTGGATGTAATACAAGCTCATCGATGTTTTGTTAAATTGTATCTGTTACACTTTCTTTTAGATTGGAGATATACGACTTGTTATTTTAATTGATTACAATGCAAAAGAATTGGAAGAACAATTGTACGCGAAGCGGTTGAGTCCAGAAGAGGTGCAGAATAGAATTCATGATTTTACTTCTCAAACGCTTGAAGTGGCGAAAACTTACGACGATGACGACTTGCTGAACATCGTATTTTATTAATTTAAGTTTCCTAATTGAACTTTTTAAATGAAATTTTTTAAAATATGATTTAGTTACCCGGCGAATGCGGTACTGAAGCTACAGAAGATGCGATATATTTGTTAATTTTAGGCATTCTTGATCCTGAAAGTAATTTTTATTGCCGTTTGTTGAATTTAAATTGGACTTGGATGTTCATTTTCAGAAGTATCTCAATATAGTACAGTTGCTAATTCAAATTCAGAACGTGCAGTTGAAGAAGAAGCTAAAGCAGACCAAGCTGAAAGTGACGCTGTAACTGATGCAAAAAGTGATGAAGCAGCAGAAGTCGAACGAGAGCAGCAACAGCAGCCCGCCGCGGTATCACATCCAAAGCAGTTCACTGCTCCAGTTATTATTCTTGTTGGTATATAATTTTCCTTATTAATATTATTTATTATTTTTATTGTTAAATTTCATTCTTGTTTAGGAGCCCCGGGAAGTTTGAAATCAGAATATTGTTCGCGTTTGATTGAAAAATATGAAGGATTTGTCAGTGTAAGCATGGACGAGCTTATTATAAATAGCATTGCTGCGAATGCTGATGATGAAAAATGGAAAAAAGTCAACGAACTTGTACAAAAAGGTGATTGGGTTCCAAGGGTAAGCATTGTTATATTCCTCAAAATAATGTTTCATTTTTTATTTTTTCTCTTAGCTATCTTTAGTTCTTTCTTAGTTGCGAATTATATATATATATAATTAATAAAAATATTATAATTGTAATTTTCAGGATATATGTCGAGATTTATTTAAAAATTATATTGAAACCTTGATGGATCAAGATATTGTTTGCTTGATATCTGAGGGATATCCGAGAGATTTGGGGCAAGCAGAAGATTTTGAAAAAATGGTAATATTGTATTGTCAGATTATTTTTATTTTTCTTTGCACTTGTTCTGTATATTTGATTGACTTCAGATAACGAATCTGAGTTTGGTAATATTGATTGATTGCACTGAAAATTTTTGCGCCAGGAATATTCAGAAGAAAATTGCCAATAAAATGGATGATGAAAAGACAAAGCAGTTCATTAAATGCAGTATTGAAAATTTTAAACAGTGCACATTGCCAATGTTGAAATATTACGATGAAAAGAAAATGTTGTTTTTGGTGATTCAATTATTTTTGTATTTGTAATGAAATTTCCTTTACAGAAAGCTGCTTTTTTAGCTCGAGGGAGATAAAGGTTTCGACAAACTTTTTCCAGATATGATAAATCTTTTCGAAAATCATTTTCGCAATTTGAAAGGTAAATCTAATGAACACTGAAGAATGAATATGATCGTGTTGTTGTGTTTTCTTTTCATTTCTTTTTATTGTTTTTTTTTCAGATCGAACTGTTCAAGCAGATTAAAAAAAGCAGACGGTATGATTGCAGTGCTTTCAGTGCAAAACATGCTAACATTTAGCTGTAAATAAATATCTTTATCACCTCATGAATAATAATATTATGGTGACGTTTTACTTTTATCATTTCAACAATATTTTTTGCATAGGTAGTTTGTTTTTTTAATTGTCATAATGTTTTTTAATTTTTTTGTAGAAAGTGTGACTTTATTATGAATTTGGCAAATAAAATTCCATAGCTTTCAATTTATTTGAATCCATTGCATGCATTAGCAGTTTTTACATTGATTTTTGATGAACATATTTCAGAATTCGAATTGTTCAAGAATAAGAAGATTGAAATAGTAAAAGCCTATAAATCAGTCATACTTGCTCGCAAGAGTGAATTAGTACTTTAAATTAAAATAAAAGAAGAATAAGAAGAAGGAAATATACTATGCATTAATTAACTTCATAAAAAAGAAGAATTGCGAATTTTTCTGTTGACGTAAGTTCGTATTATTTCCTGAAAAAATGTCAATAAACACGTAGCTACGATATTGCACGTAGAAATTTGTGTGAATAATTTGTGTATTATTTTACAAAAATCTTGCTTATTTGCACATTTTAAGCAAATTTTTCATTTTTTGTTTTTGAGAAATATCAAAACAGTATAAAAAATTTTACAAGCCTTTTAAAATTACCTTGTTTCTTAAATTTTGAAGTTGAACATGCAGATCAAAATTGTTACTGTAATCAGTTTATGAATTGATCGAGCACTACGTCACAGCAGCGACTTTGTTTCCGGAAATTCTACTACGTCATCACGCTTATTGTGTGTGACAATTCGCACGGCAGTTTAATCATTAATGATTACTTTGTTTATTGTTTTGAATGTGTTCAATTGCGTAAGTCGGTACTTTTCATGCACTATTTGAATGTAATATCATAATTTTATTTGTTCTAATTGTTATTAGATTTTTTTGTAAATAATGTGATAAATTGAATAATATTGTAATTTTTTTGATATTATTGTTTTTTTGTTACTTAAATAGAAAGTTTTTTTATGTTTTCAAAGTACTGAGAATAATTTCATTGATAATACTTTGCAGGTTTGAAATTTTATAGAGATATGAACTGATCGTAATCTTACAATAACTGTTTTGTATTATTTTGTACTATTTGTTCATATTTTAAATTAACTCCGTAAATTAATTATTTGTTCACTCAGTTTGAAGGGAAAATGAAATAATCTAATTTGTAAGTTTGTAATAAATTTTTTTAACTTCAAGCGTTGCTTGTTTACGTGCCATCACAGTTTTGGATGTGTTAATGATTTTTGTGTGTATATTTTTTTGCATATTTGTCATGCTTTTTATGTAACTGACGTCATATGTTTAATTTTTATTAAAGCGGGGTACTCGAAAGCCTGCGTATTTATAAGCAGGTTTTGTGCCTTCTGGACGACTCGTTATCCGATATATAAATATATACGTATGTATGTATGTATGCATATTATTAGTTGGTTTAAAGAGAACAACCTCCATTGTTGTATATTTCAATAATTTAAATAGTTTCATTTCATTAAACAGTTTAAGTAGTAAAGTTTCTTTCAAAATGTTAATGAAATTTGTTTCAGCAGAATGATATTTTTCCATGTGATAATTTTGGCTGTTCATTTTAGCATTAGTGTTGTCTTGTGAATTTTGTATGCATTGAAATTTATCTGAAGAAGGAACCATTTTCGATTGAAGCATGGCAGAAAAATATTTTCCAGTCACCCATGTCATTTTTGATATGGACGGTTTGCTGTTAGATACGGAAGTGATGCACGAAGAAGCTATGGACAGAATTTTGAGACGTTATGGCAAACGGTATACTTGGGAAATGAAATTGAAACAAATGGGTCGTTCACAGGAGGATGCTTACAAGATAATGATAAAGGAATATGATTTGCCAATCAGCGTTGAAGAGATGATGAAGGAGACGAGCTCGTTCTATGAGCAACGGTTTCCGTGCAGCAAACTGATGCCAGGCGCGGAAAGATTGTTGAGACATTTGAATTTTCACAAAATTCCAATGGCGCTGTGTACGGGCACTAAGGAGAAGAATTACAAATTGAAAACAAAGAATCATCAAAATATTTTCCAAATGTTTGACGTTCGCATGTGCATTCCTGACGATGCAGAAGTGAAAACAACAAAGCCTGAACCTGAATGCTTCCTGGTTTGCGTTAAACGTTTCCCCAAGCCGACACCCGCCCCAGAACAAGTGTTAGTTTTCGAAGATTCCCTGAATGGCGTTATGGCCGCTCTCAGAGCTGGGATGCAAGTGGTAATGATTCCTGACCGTCGCATGGATCAGCTGCACCGTTCCTACGCTACAGTAACACTTCCTTCACTGGAAGATTTTCAACCTGAACTTTTTTCACTGCCTGCGTTCGATTGATTGATTGATTGACAAAAATTCCACTGGATCTCCAAAAATTAATGCTTCAATTATTTATTTATTTTTCTTTCATAAATAATAAGATTTCACGAAAAAAATGCTTTCACTTTTTCACCGTTGTTATATTGTGTTTGTTGTTAATAATTCAGTTTTACTAGATTCGATTTGTTAGAATGAATTAAAAAAAAGTTCCACTTGCTCGGTGTAGTTTTGCTGAATCAGGATGGATTCTATTGATAAATCAAATTTATCTTTACTGACCGATGCATTTTTCATTGTTTTTATTTTAATTTTCTTACTTTCAGTTAATGTTCAAACGGAAAAAAATCTTGTAAGTTCAACGCTGCGATTTTATTGTTTAAGTTTTTTTATAAATATTGATTCTGTGACAAATATTGTTTTTTTTTTAATTTTATTATAGAATTTAAACTGATAAAATATTCGTGCAGTATTCAATGGATTGAATTCGTATTATGCATTCATTCAAATTCGATCAATTTATCAATGACGTAAAAACATGTTTATCAAACGAGCGCTTCTGGATGCAGAAAAAAGAAAAGTTAAATAGGTGGCAATACCCGTACAGGCGTTTCAACAGTTTGAAAAATATAATAAACAATTAGGAAACATTAAAAACGCAAGGTAAGCTTATTGAACTTATCGTTCATATTAATATTGATTGATCTTATTTAAATAAGAACAAATAAAATTTTAATTTAAAATTAAATAAATAAATAAAAATATTTTTAAATATATTTAATTCAGTTATTTTATTGGAAAAATTTTTATTTTTAAAATTTACACAAGGATTTTACATTTGAACTTGATTTTCACTTATGTAGTGAATACGCTAAAGTGATGCCACTGAATGGTGCTTGGTCGATTTGGCTGCCATGTGATGGAATTATTGGTAAAATATTTCATCTTAATATGAATATTTTGTTAATTTTAATTCATTTTTATTACAGAATTGTAATTAATCTATGGGGATGGTTGCCGCTTTGATGTGAATGTTGCATGCAATGTCTTCTTTTATTGATCATTTGTTACCGTCCATGAATTTTGTACATAGAAAGAAACGATTCAAGTTTCAAGTTGACCTACTATTAGCGGATATGACAAATGTTCCGTTTGTAAACGCCACAATGTATTGCAAGATTCGGCTGGTTGAAGGTGGTAACTTTTGTGAACACAGTTCAAGGTAAGTAGGTTACGTTGTTGTTGTTGTTGTTGATAATTTTCTTTGTTCACCATTCTGAAGTGAAGTTTATATCATTGTTTGCGTAAGGTGAATTAAGCCAAAAATTTAGCATTGCATTAGCTTGACATTTTGATGCTTGTATTCGACTGTACAACAACTGTATACTTTTCCCAATGCCCAGATACTTGTTTTTTTCATGATTCTTAAAAATTAATATGATGAAAATTTTGTTGATAAGGACATAAGGTTAGCTGTGGAAATCAGATAAGTTTATTTATTATTATTTTTAATTTTTGAAATCTGCCACAAGGTGTCTGTAAGTTTTTGTTTGCTGCTTCTTAGTCTGTGAGTTTTTTGTCGAAATGATTTGCATTCCACTGTTTCATTTGTTTACACATTTTTCAATACAGCATTGCTGTTTTAGATTTTTGAAACTGCTGTCTATATTTGCCTTTAGTTTTCAGTTTTTTATTATTTGAAATTTATTGATATATATATATATATATATGTATATCCTGTTGTGCGCTTGTAATGCTGGAAATTCAGTGAAGTTCAAAGAGCTAATAAGTGATATTGATGATTGTGAAAGATTTTTGCGGTTCGTTGGAGATCAAGGCGATTCATTGATGTGGCAAATTTATGTCAAAATTTTCTTTATTATTCAATGTGAATAGTTTTCTAGCTATCAAAGTTAGCTTGGGTTTTGAATTGAAGTTTCTGTTTCCAATTGAAGTGTCAAATATTGTTTATTTAAATGAATGTTGGTAATGTTTGCTATTTTCAGTTTCACTATTTTTCGCTTAAAGTAGGTGAGGTATTTAATATGGTTTATAATTTTCATGAATTTAGGCAAACATTGATTTGTTTATAGTAAAAGTTTTAAATTCTTTTAATAATTTATGTTTTCGTATTTTGTAAATGTTTCTTGTTCATTTCATCAAGGCTCATGCGTGACATTCTGTAGCTATTTCCGATTTATTAATCCATGAATACGCCATTCACATGCGTATTGCATTATGAAATATAAATACCGTGTGCTTCATCGTAATTAATATGGAATTTCAAAATTTTCTGGCATATTATTTTCATATTTTTTCTGTTCATATGTAAATAAAAAGCTTTTTGCAGAAAGAATGATTATATTCAATTAAAGAAGTTGTTTCATATTTAAAAATTGATTTTTGACTTGATAGTTGTACTTGGACGCTGTTATTTTCACTGTACTTTTAGCATTGAAAATTTTCAATACGTAAACACTAAGAGATTTTTATTTTTTTCACATGGTTGAAAGTTTTTCACTAACACATTGTTTAATTTTAATAAAGATGAGATTTTGTGCATGTTGCTTTATAAAATTAATGGAACGTATTTTTTTTATTATCTGAAATGTTTTCTAGTGTTTGATAAATATAATGAATATTTTTTAGAGCGGAGGTGGAAAATCATCATATTTATTGGGGTGAAGTCTTTCGGTTCACTTGTCGTCCTTCTTCAAATATTCAGACTGCTGTCCTGGAACCCTGCACTTGTCGGATATCTGTACGAAAGGTAAGATATTTTTATGCATTATTCACTGTTTTGCGTGTTTATCGTAATGATTTTATTTGTAAAATTTGCTTAGGAAGCTAAAGGAGGAAAAGCTTATCAAAAAATAGGATTTGTTGACATAAATTTGTCAGAGTTTGCCGGTTCTGGAATAGACGGAACTACACGTCTTTATTTGATTGAAGGTTACAGAGCCGGTAAACAGCGTCCGGATAACTCATTGCTTCGCATTAACATAAGCATGGTCCTTCTCAGCTCTGATCCGTGTTTTAAAGTGTAAATTGTTGTTACATAAATTTTTTTTTAATTTCATTCTCATTATGCTTGAAAAATATTTTCAGACCGCGCATGATGAATCCTGTTTTAACGAATTCAAATGATTCTGCTGATACATTGTCGCCGTCTACACAGCAAGCTTTATATGAAAGTGATTCTGAAACATCAACTTCATCCGGTTTTGACAGCTTAAATCGCAAGCAGTTGACAAAATCTGTCAAGAGTGGTGCTAAACGAGAAAGTAATAAATGAATAAATAAATAAATATGTAAAATGCTAATTTTTTTTAAACAGACGACGTGCCGGGTCATTCAAGAAATGCTTCACAGACGAGTCAATTTTCTGATTATCCTAGCAGCATTTCTCATTCTCGGCAAGGCAGTACTGAATCCGCCAGTGCTTATCATTTCCACGTTGATATGACAACAATGTTTGCATCCAGCAAAGCGAATACTGTGAAGAAAGTGCAGGTAATTGAAATTTACTAAAAAAACGTCAATGAGTGTATAAAGGTTTATTTTTATAAGATCTTTAAATTTATCCATCTTTTTTTTTGTTCAGACTGGAGCAGTGGAGTTGGGAAGTGCGAGTACACTGGATAGTACCCGGGTAGATGCCGTAGAATTGATCACTGAGTTGCTTAAAGATTACAATTCAGGCGCTGCCAACGAACAAAATCAACAAGAGGATGGTAAATATAATTTTTTACCTTTTACTTTTATTTGATATATAATCCCAATATTTAAATACAAGATGAAGAGCAGCTTCAACTTTAACGTGTACTATTTTACAAGTGAAAAAATGATTGTTAAGGCATTCATTTATTATTTATGAATATGCTGAGAATTTTAATTAATGATATTTGAAATTTTTATTTTATTTTAGCACAGGGACTTCGCTTCTACGTACCAAAAGAAGATGGATCCTTTGCGGTTGTGGGTCCAAATGAAGATGATGTTTGCTCCAAGTCAGAATACAGTAAACGGGTTCAAGGTGAAATTGAGAAGCACTAGCCAACGCCGAACCGTGCGTACTTATTCAATAATGATTTAAWGAAAAGAATTTTATATTGGCTGTTTCGTTGCATAAATTGCAAAATTCTGTTGCTATTTAAAAAGTGCCTTTTCACTTTCGGCGTAGAAACAAAGTTTCATTTCGTTTTTGTAATTTACTTATAGGTTGTGATGACCAGAATATTGTTATTTTTTCTCTCAGATGAAATCATCATTTATTTATACGGTTGTTTTATTACAAACGTGTATTAATTAAAATATTTTCACAATTTTTTAGATTTTTGATTTTGTTGCATTCTACCGATATGTTATTTCTAACCTATTTTGCATTTTTCACGTCTTGAAATACAACGGTTATTAAATTATCATTTCAGGTTATTACTATTAAATCACATCATTTGTTCTGATTGAACAACGCAGATTGTTTCAAGGTGAAATTATTACAATGTTCTTATTGTTTTCTTATTTTTATTTTTTAGGTGTTAAAAGCTTGTATTATTATTATTATTGTTATTGCTGTTATCATATTTGGAAATTTCTTCATTGAAGATGTCAATGGAAATTGCTCAGCCTGATATCGAATACATGATTTATGTATTTCTGAAATCTCAACGTAAAAGTTTCTTTTCAATTTGTATTATTTACCTTATTGTACTATAATATATATATATATACAGATGGGCTGAAAGTTGCAGCGGAAATTTTTCGTAAAAGCGCGAATTTGCATCTTCTTTCTTTTCCATATCATACAGAAGTTAAAAGCGATGATTTTGTCGAAATTGTATTAAAAGGAGCGAAAACTGTTATTCAACAAGCTCAGGCGTTACAAAAGCAGGTAATATCATTTAATGTTTTTTTTGTAATGCATTATTTTGTTTTGGTCATTTTTATTTTTTAGGGAGTTCAAGTTAAAGTGCCGGAAACGCTGCTGGAAACAGCTACGTTGTTAACGGAGATAACTGAAAAGTTCGAAAACTATAGTTCAAGTTCTGAAGGGAGTTCATCATCATCATCATCATCATCATCAACTACTTCCACGGACACAAATGAATTTATGTCTGACCTAGAATATACTGAAAATAATGAATGAATAGGCATTTATAATGCATCTTCATTCTTTATTTGATTAAAGCTGATTTGTGCTGTTTGAAATTTAAACTACTAGTGTGCATTTGTACACCGCGCTACAGTGATATCATTTTGCCAGTAGTGTAGTAAAATAAATTGAAAAAGAGCAAGCGTTTGTCAGTGGTAATTTATGCCTTATGGGTTTGAAGCAAACCGGTGTAAAATGTGATTATTTTTAGTCAAAAAAGTTTCAAACTATAACTTGTCGACATAGCAGCTGTAATGGGCAGGCATGCAAAATTTGTTGCCACAGGGAGTACTGTATTCAGTTGGCCGAAAAATTACATCTTGCATATCAAAATTACTATACTAGATAAAGTTACGTGTTTTCAACTTGCGTATTTTGTTTGTTGTATGTGATGCATTGTTTTTCATAACTCTGCAGAAAATTGTTTCCATTCAATTCAGTTGCATTTCAGTTTAAATAATGCAGGCAAACAAAAAGTTAACTCGTAAAGAGAGGAAAAAGCAGCGTGCGGCATTGGTTGAATCTGAATCAGACAATGAGGCTACGGAATTATCTGGAGGTATTGGTGGTGGTTTGGCTCTTGGTGACCATTTTACCGTTTCACTACAAGCGAAAACTCCTGCACAGAAACAAAACCTAGAAAATGCATTAGATATTAAGGTAATTTTTTTTGATAATTTTGATGTATGTCAAAATTTTATGATTTATCGTTTTAGGTAGACAATTTCAGCATTGCTGCACAAGGAAAGGAACTTTTTACAAATGCTTCTTTGACTATTGCGGCTGGTCGAAGATACGGTTTAGTTGGGCCTAATGGGTAAAACATTATCTTAGAACATCTTTTTCATTACTGAGAAGAGCTGATTAATTTTGCGGTAGATATCAGTTCTGCACTTTTTGTCTTGCTTCTATTTAGCATATTTCTGTTGTAATGTGCACAATATAAATGTTTTACTGTTTTATTTTAATACGACGGTATTGTTGTACGATGCTTTATAGACTCATTAATCTATGAATTTAAATTCATCTGGCAGAAATAATTTTATTAGTTATTTTGTTATGAAATTGTTTTCTGATAAACATTATTGTTCAGTTTTTCTGTAAATGCAGGGTAGTTTCTACTTTTAAATAATGGTAAATTGAAGTCAATAGCAGAAACCACAAGTAAGAATTTTATATTGTGAAATATGTGTTTGCATTCATTGTTGAATTCATTTTAATTTATTGATAGTTTGTTATTATTTAGAATGGGTAAAACGACTTTGTTGAAGCATATTGCCAACCGTAAGCTGGATATACCTTCTAATATAGATATACTTTATTGTGAACAAGGTATGATGAAAAATTGTATTGTTAGTTATGTGAGCTGTTTGTCATTGATACTTTTGTATATGCATTAAATGCAGTTTGTTTGATTGATACGCTAGCAGTATTTTGGAGCGAATTTTGTTTTTTTTTTCTGTTTAATTTATGCATAACTTTTAAGTTACTTAATGTATAATCAATTTTCATATGATGCATATTTGTTTTCTTTTTAAGAGATTGAAGTGGACGAAAAATCTGCTATCGATGTGGTCATTTTGGCTGATGTTAAGCGTAAAAAGCTGCTTGATGAAGAACGTCAACTGATGGAGAAAGTTAGTGATGGTGATTTGAGTGTGAATGAACGTTTGCAAGAGGTATTATGTTATTTTTTAAAAGAATTGTTTTCTAGTTGAAGGCATCGTTTTCAGGTCTGCGATGAATTAAGAGCTATAGGTGCAGATGCAGCTGAACCAAGAGCAAGACGAATTTTAGCAGGTCTTGGCTTTAATGCGGAAATGCAATCCAGACCATCGAATCAATTTTCTGGTGGTTGGCGGATGCGCATTTCATTGGCAAGAGCTCTTTTTCTTGAACCAACTTTGCTTTTACTGGATGAACCGACAAATCATTTGGATTTGAATGCTGTCATTTGGCTTGATAAGTAATGAAGGAAGGAAAAGCTAAGTGCACCTGTAATATACCAATCTGAGTGGTTTTTGTTTATTAGCTATTTACAAAATTGGAAGAAGACTCTTCTTGTCGTATCACACGATCAGAGCTTTTTGGATAGTATTTGCACGGATATAATTCATCTTGACCAACAAAAGCTGTATTATTACAAAGGAAATTATAGTAAGTATATGAAGAAAAGACGGAATAAAAAAAATATATATTTCAGAAAATTTTCAATAAACTTGAAAAATGTTAGGTCAATTTAAGAAGATGTTTGGTCAGAAGAGAAAGGAACTGGAAAAAGAGTATGAAAAACAGCAAAAGCAGCTTCGAGATTTGAAAATTTCCGGAAAATCCAATAAACAAGCTGTAATAATGTTGATGATAATTTGTATATGTTTAGTTTTGCTTGATTTTTATTTAATAAATAATATTTTCAGCTGGAAAAAGTTGCCAAAGGGAAGCAAGCAAAGCAGAAAAAAGATAACAAAATTGATGACTTCTACAACGAAGAAAATAAAATGAATTTGATTCAACGTCCCAAGGATTATGTAGTGAAATTTCGCTTTCCAGACCCACCTACACTGAATCCTCCTATATTGGGCGCTCATGGTGCGTGATAGTAGTTATTATTTTATTAGCTTAATAATAAAGGAGTTTTTTTAGACGTTTCATTTGGTTTTCCCGGTCGTCCGATGCTTTTTGAAAATGTTAATTTTGGTATAGATTTATCATCCCGAAGTAATAATTTTTAGATCGATGTGTATCAAGATAAAAAATTGTTTTTTTTTTCAATTTCTGTTGTTTTAATTTATAGTTGCAATTGTTGGTCCAAATGGTGTTGGTAAATCAACATTTTTGAAACTTCTACTCGGCGACTTGGAACCCGTAAGCTTTCTTCTGCTTGTCATTATTCAAGGCTGTCTGTTTTGTTTATGCTTTATGAATATTTTAGACTCGTGGTGAAATTCGAAAGAATCACAGACTGGTGAAAATATATGCTTTTTTGTGATGCCGTTGTGGTCAGTTGCATTATTATGTTTTTTTTAGAGAATTGGACGTTTTGATCAGCACTCTTCGGAACATTTAAATAACGACGAATCGCCAGTTGAATATTTGAGAGTAAAAAAATAAAATGACCATTCAACAAGAAACTGAATTAACATTGATTGATCTTGGTTTTCAGCGTTTGTTCAATTTAAGTTACCAAGATGCTAGGAAAAATTTGGGTGTAGTTGGTCTAGCATCACACGCTCATACTATTCAGATACAAAATCTGTCTGGCGGTCAGAAATCCCGCGTTGCCTTGGCGGAGCTTTCATTGAGTGCACCGGATGTTCTTATTTTGGTGAAGATAATTGTGGTGAAAATTTTGTTTTTGTAATTTTCAAAAATCTTTTTTGCACAGGATGAACCGACCAACAATTTGGATATTGAATCAATTGACGCGTTGGCAGACGCTATAAATGAATTTCAGGGTGGTAAGTTGTGCAAGTGTTGAAGCGAAACACTTGAAAAGCTCTTTTTTATTTGCTATTTATTTCTTTTTCTTTCTTCACTTACTTATAGGAGTCTTGATGGTCACTCATGATGAACGTCTGATTCGTGAAACAGATTGTCAGCTTTGGATTGTTGAAGATCAAAATATCTGTGAAATTGATGGTGATTTTGATGATTACAGAAAGGAACTGTTGGAATCTTTAGGCGAAATATGTTGAGCGAAGTTTATTGTTGGTGTAAAAGAGTAAAGTGCTTTTTTTAAAAAAAATTCATTCAATTTCGTTTTCTGATGTTGTTGAATAATTTTGAAAAGGTTGTTTTATTTTTTTTGTTAGATTTTTTAATAATGAAAAAAATGGCAAAATTTTTTTATCTAATTATGAAATAAAGCAAAAAAGAAATGTATGGTGTACATGATGTACGCATGGATGTGTGCAAGTTCCGGAATGATCGGAAAAAATACTTTATCATCTTATTAAATGGGAAATTATGAATTAGTGTTGTTTCATGCATAAATTTCAGATGCCAAAAGGAAAAGGAAAAAATGCAACTTCGTCAGCACCTGCAGAGCCGGCAAAAAGTGGTAAAGGAGGTGGAAATGCGATCAAGGTTCAATTAATGATCATGTTTAATTGGGAATTTTTATTTGTTTGCCAATTTTTAAGGTTAGACATATTTTGTGTGAGAAATTGTCAAAAGCTAATGAAGCAATGGAAAAACTAAAAGCTGGCGAAAAATTTAACATAGTTGCAAGCAGTTACAGTGAAGACAAAGCTCGCCAAGGTGTAAGTGGAAAAGGGGAAATTTTATTTTTAGCGTTTCTTAGTGCATTATTCTGCAGGGTGATCTTGGTTGGATGGTACGTGGATCCATGGTTGGTCCGTTTCAAGACGTTGCTTTCGGTTTACCAGTTAGTACGGTTGATAAGCCAGTGTTTACTGATCCACCTGTTAAGACAAAATTTGGTTATCATATTATTATGGTAGAAGGCAAGAAATAATATTGTTTGATATTTTTATTTTCATTTTTTCTTTTCATTATCACTCTTCAACTTATGAAATCCACAAAACATGATTGTAATGACAAGTCGTTTCACTGAATTATGTTGTAATATTGTAATAAATGATTCAGATACTGTACTTAATGATCGTCAAGTGATCACTGAACGGTAACTGTCCTTACATCCCTCGGTTGTTGTTGTCACTCTCACTCTCTTTTCGGCAGTCGTTTTGTTTGTCATAGCGTATAGTAAACTTAATCACCCACATTACATTCTGGTAGCAGAGCGTTCTTCATGGCTGATGCCACTTCAGACAAATCCCAGATGGACAATGTACAAGCGACTGTGTTAGGCCTTAGCTTGCCTAGTTCATTCGAAGATGGCGACTACAAGCGTTGGCTACTTCATTTTGAAGTTTGTGCCGAAGCCAACGGCTGGTCAGATACTATAAAAGCGAAGAAGCTGCCAACCTTCCTGAAAGGTGATGCTCTTATTATTTTCCTTGATTGCCCCGCCGCGGTGAAGAGTAACTACAAATTGTTTATTGGTGCTCTGAAGTCTAAACTTAATCCGAAGGCATCCCAGGTCGCCGCTTTTGATGAATTTCAAAAGGCTACCTTGATGACTGGGGAAAGTATGCGATCGTTCGCTCACCGTTTGGAACTATTGCTGGACCGCGCTTGCGTCACTGAAGACAAGATGACCAATACAACGCTACTACTTCGTCGTTTCATTTCTGGCCTGCCAAAGAATTATAGTCGACAACTGATGACTGGAGCAGAGCTAACATCACTCGACGAAGCCGTGGACAGAGCTCAACTGTTGGCATCTGTTGACGGCCAACTTGGCACACAAACAATAGCCACAACACACGAAATGTCAGCACTAATTGAGGAAATGAAACGGAAGATTGACAACTTGGTTGATCGCATCGATCAAACTGCCATCCATAACCAAGCGCAGGGAGCTGCTGTCCGACGTCGAGAAGAACCAAGAAGAAACGAACAGCAACGGTCACAGCCACGCTGTTGGAGCTGCGGAAGAATCGGTCACCTAGCACGGAATTACCGTTCTGGAAGGCGTTTAAACTGGATCGGCCCAGGCGCAGCGGACCGCTGTCGTGGGCCACAGAACTGAAAGGTCCCAGTTTCAGATATCCCCAACAGCCATCATCAAGCCCGCCACATTGGGTCGGAGCCACACAATGTAATGGTCCTGCATGCAATTGTTACGGCGTTGTAGGAGGATACAGAGCAAGAATTTTATTCGACTCCGGTTCCACTATCAGCTTGATCTGCAAAAATCTACTATCCCTGACTAACTGCGACAAAAATATTTCCGCTTGTGACGTTGTTTTGCTAACGGCATCCGGTGAAGAAGTGAATCCCCGGAACTCAGTAACATTACCATTACAACTTGGTTCCTTCGATGGCCGACATCTTTTCGTTGTCATGGACTCTCTAATCATTTATGTCATCTTGGGTACTGACTTCATGACCAAGTATGGTATTTGCATAGATCTAGGTGGACGCAAAATTTTCGGCCCGTCACTTGGCGAAATTCATATACTCGCAGACAACCCAGCGCAATCATGCGGAGTGGGAAATGAATCAAACAATGAAAATTCTGACCACGACGACGAGGCTTGCATATGTCCCATACCAAACTCAAAACGACAGTCCCAGCATCTGGATCTGCCCAGCTGCGCAGAGACATACCAAAACATCGTATCTGCCTTCAAAAATATCTTTCGAACGACCCTCGGGTTAAACAGCGTCATTGAACATCAAATTTGGACCGTTGGATCACCGATCAAAGTTCCGCCAAGACGTGTTCCAGAAGCTTTTCGAGCGGACATAGAGAAACAACTGCAAGAAATGCTCAAACAAGGCATTATTGAACCTAGCAATAGCCCATGGATGGCACCGGCGGTGTATATACACCGAAGAAATCTGGAGAAGTGAGGATATGCGTAGATTACCGCGAATTGAACAAGAAAACACGAAAGGACGCCTATCCCTTGCCTCTGCCAGACGATATTTTCGATAAGGTAAGAGGCGCTGCGGTATTTTCAACTTTAGACATGCAGAGTGAGTGGATTTTGGCAAATTCCCGTCAATGTGAACGATAAAGAGAAAACAGCTTTCTCGCCAGGACCGAATATAGGTCTGTTCCAATTTACACGGATGTCTTTTGGCCTCACTGGGGCTCCGAGCACCTTCCAACGTGCAATGCATTCTCTGCTAAAAGACCTTCTCTTCGCTGTAGCATACCTGGATGATATTATTATATTTTGTCCTGATAGTACTACCCACGGAACACACCTGGAGGCTGTTTTTACACAACCACGCTCTGCTACCAGAATGTAATGTGGGTGATTGAGTTTACTATACGCTATGACAAACAAAACGACAGCCGAAAAGAGAGTGAGAGTGACAACAACAACCGAGGGATGTAAGGACAGTTACCGTTCGGTGATCACTTGACGATCATTAAGTACAGTATCTGAATCATTTATTACACTTTTATTTCTTCAAATTACCTACCTCATCCGCATTCCCATAAACGTGAATACAAGATTTACATGAAAGCTGCGGTAACCTTCGAACAAGTAACTTGCATTTATTTCACTTTCGCTGTAATTGATAGAAAGCCAAGTTCAGAATATACAATGAATCTCTTGTTGCTATCAGACAAAGTGGAACAATCTTCTTAATTTCCAAAATTTTACGGCTAACATAACGAGTGTAGTAAAAGGTATGCGCGCTTTCTTCATTGTTCTTATTCTGTATTGCTGTGCTGGGGATACTTCAAAAAGACGAAGTTATTCCTTCATTTAATTAAATTACCAAAGTTGTAATATGTAAAATGTAAGCGAGGTAGTTCCTGTAAAATTGTAATTTTCATTTTTTATATTCTGTTGAGATTAGATAAGATTTCAGCGTCAGAATGAATTCCTATGGCATTTAAAGCACTTGTAATACTGGTCTCCTACTGCCTGTGCAGTAAGCACATCTTTTTACCACCTTTTCAGCAGCAATACAAGCATTTACTTGAAAATCTTCTTTATGCGAAATTAACTTCACTTTATTTACGTTCTTATTCGAATTTTAAAATTTTCAGACAATTTGTCTGTCATTTTTTGTTATGGCGTCCTGGCAGATAGTTTATATTTTCATTGAATTTCTAATGTCATTTCCAAATTTGCAAATAGTCCTCATTGGTAGAATTCAACAGTGCATTTCTCCTGTTCCTATTGCCTCGGGGCATTTATCTTCAGTAAGAAGTTTCATTGCACAAAAACCGGTTTCCAGCGCTGCGCTATGCAAATAACGATCGCCATAAAAGGTGCCTTATCGTCAGTAAGGGTGCACTCGTTCGTTTGACTTACGTGGCAAGTGGCAGCGTTGGAAAATGTTGTCTGAGTACACGACGCTAAATAGTTGCTGAAATCTATTTTCAATTGCTGTAAAATAATTCCCCTTTTTTTAACTTTTGTTACTTTTTTTCAATACACTTTTATACTCATTTTGTAAATAATTATCTAATAATTAAAAAGCAGTTAATTATTATATTTGTAAATACAGTTTTCAGTTTCTTTCTACTTTTACTACGTGATGATGTGAGAACATTTTAAACTAAACATCATTTTTACAGCTATAAAGTGAAAAAAAGTGAAGACGCGGACGACACGAACCAAATCACGGACCGCACGAAGCAGAACAAGAGATGAGACGAGGTAAATGCGATTTCTTCTGTGTGCTGATTTTGTAAGGCAGTGTTAAGAACATAATTCCTTTGTTTAATTATGAAGTTACCTAAGTTTGTAATAAGTAAGATGCACGAAAGATAATTCTCGCTGTAAAACTGTACTTTTTGTTTTTCATATTATGTCGAGATGAGGTGAGAATTCAACTTTACAATAATTTCTATTTCACTTAAACAACTTTTAACGCTGCACGCGTAGCGTTTGTCCATTATGCACATCACCCTCCATCAAAAATCATCTTTTTATTAGCTAAACAACCTTCCACTTGAAAATTATTTACTTGAAAGTGTCTTTTTGTATAATAAATCAACTTCGATTTATGTAGGGCATTTTTGAATTTTGAAATCTCAAATTCAAACGTGCGGAAGGCGCGTTTTGACTAAGTTAGTGTTTTTGTTATGGCGTTTTTTGCCAGATAGTTTACATTTTGACTGAATTGTAAGCGTTAAGGTCATTGTTGAATTTTCAAATTGAACACTGCATTTATTCTGTTCATATTGTATTGCGGCATAAGTTACAATTTATCCTCAGTAAGAAGTTCCAATGCGCAAAAACCGGTTTTGAACGCTGCGCTATGCAAATAACGATCGCCATAAAGGTGTCTTATCATCAGTTAGAGTGCACTCGTTCGTTTGACTTACGTGGCAAATGGTAGCGTCGTTAAACGTTCTCTGAGTTTATGACCCTAAATAGATTTTGCAGAAGTATATTTTAAGTTGCTGAAAAGTAATTCCTCTTTTTTTCTACTTGTGTTACTTCTCTTCAAAACATTTGAATACTCATTTTTAAAAGAATTACCTTTTAATTAAAAAGCACTTAATTATCATATTTGTTGTAAGACTACTTTGTAATGAAGTGAGAGAAGTTTTGATTTAATATATCATTTTTACAGGTGAAATTAATGAAGCAAAGCAAAAGTGAAACTGCGGACGACACAAATCAAATCACGGACGGCACGAAGCAAAACAAGAGATGAAACGAGGTAAATGCGATTCCTTCTGTGTGTGACGCAGTATTAAGAACATAATTCCTTTGTTTAATTATTAAGTTACCTAAGTTTGTAATAAGTAAGATACTTTTCGCTGTAAAACGGTACTTTTTGTTTTTCGTATTATACCGAGACGAGGTAAGAATTCATCTTGACAATAATTTTCATCTCACTTAAACCACTTTTAACGCTGCGCGCGTACTGTTTGTCCATTAAGGGCATCTGCATCTATTGCAAATCATTTTTCCGTAGCTAAACAAGCTTTCATTTGCAAATTATTCATTTGAAAGTGTCTTTTTGTATAAGAAATCAGCTTCGATTTATGTAGGTCATTTTTGAATTTTGAAATCTCAAATTCAAACGTGCGGAAGCCGCGTTTTGATTAAGTTAGTGTTTTTGTTATGGCGTTTTCTGCCAGATAGTTTACAATTTGACAGAATTGTAAACGTTGAGGTCATTGTTGAATTTTCAAATTGAACAGTGCATTTCTCCTGTTCATATTGTATCGCTGCATAGGTTAGAGTTTATCCTCAGTAAGAGGTTTCAATGCACAAAAACCGGTTTCTAGCGCTGCGCTATGCAAATAACGATCGCCATAAAAGGTGTCTTATCGTCAATTAGGGCGCATTCGTTCGTTTGACTTGCGTGGCAAGTGGTAGCGTCGTGAAACGTTCTCTGAATTTATGACGTTAAATAGTTGCTGAAGTCGATTTTTAATTGCTTAAAAGTAATTCCTTTTTTTACTTGTGTTATTGTTTTCCAAATTTTTTTAATATTTAATTTCTGAACGTTACCGCTTAATTAAAACCAGTTAATTAATATACAATTAAATTAATGAAGAAAAGTCAATTTCCAATTTGTTGTTACTTTCACTACGTGATGAGGCGAGAACATTTTTGATTTAATATTTTACATATTTGCAGATATGAACAATGAAGAAAAAAGTGAAAGCGTAATGGACACGAAACAAAGCGCGGACGGCACAAAGTAGAACAATAAACGAGAAAAAGTATGTGCGGTTTCTTGTTTGTCTTGATTCTGTAAGACTGAATTCGAAAGGGCGAAGTTAATTCCCATGTTAAATTGAGTTAGTTGAGTTTGTTATATGTAAAATGTAAGTAAGGTATTTTTCACTGTGAAATTCCATCTTTAGACTTTTATATTATGTTGCGACTAGGTAAGAGTTCATCTTCGGAAAGTATTTCTATTGCCCTTAAACCACTTTTAATGCCGCGAGCCTTGCCTCTGTCCATTAAGCACACCAGCTTTCATCTAAAATCATTTTTTTCATTAGCTAAACAAGCTGTCGCTTCCAAATTATTCAGTTGAAAGCGTACTTTGGTATAAGAAAACAACTAACATTTATGTAGGGCATTTTTGAATTTTGAAATCTCAAATTGATGCGTGCGAAGGCGTGTTTTGACTAAGTTAGTGTTTTTATTATGGCGTTCTCTGAAGGATAGTTTATAATTTAACTGAATTGTAAACGTTGAGGTCATTGTTGAATTTTCAAATTGAACAGTGCATTTCTTCTGTTCATATTGTATCGCTGCATAGGTTAGAGTTTATCCTCAGTAAGAGGTTTAAATGCACAAAAACCGGTTTCCAGCGCTGCGCTATGCAAATAACGATCGCCATAAAAGGTGCCTTATCGTCAGTAAGGGTGCATTCCTTCGTTTGACTTGCGTGGCAAGTGGTAGCGTTGTGAAACGTTCTCTGAGTTTATTTACGGCGTTCCGTAACCACTGAAGATTGTTTTTAATTGTTGAAAGTACTCCATATTTCTCGTTCTGTTACTTTTTTTTCGAAACTCTCTATATAATCATTTTGTTAAGGTTATTTTTAATTGAAAATCAGTTGCTTCTTCTATTTCAAAATTCATTGTTCAATTTTTCAATTTTGCTATGTGATAAAGCGACAAAATTTTTGACTTAACATTTAACATTCTTATAGATATGAACAACGAAGAAAAGAAAAAGCGAAAACACGGGCGCCTCGTTGAGCAGATCGCGGACGACATGAAACGGATCGCTGACGGCACGAAGGAGTACAAAAAAGACAAAAGGTATATGCGGTTCCCCGTGGGTCCCAATTCTGTAAGTCTGGGCTAGGGATACTTCGAAAGGGTGAAGTTATCCCATAGTTTTAATTAAGTTAAAGACAAACCTACATGGCTGAGTTTTGAATTAATGCAGTACTTGGTCTTTCACGCAGCAAAATTTACGTATGCAATTGTTTTCCTGTGTCGAAAATATTTTTGATTATTTTGTTATTTTGTAATTTTTGTTTTCTTACATAGTTATACATTTTGAACATTTTCGAAATCAAATTCTTTTTATTTTGAAAATTATTTTCCATTCAAACTTTATTTTCACTTCCTTTATTTTATACATTTTATTGATTTTTCAATTCCCCTTAATATTTCTTTTGATTCTTTTTTATTTTCACTTTTTTTCTTATATTATACATTTTTATTGTTTTTTTTTGTTCAATTCGTTTCTCCAAATATTTTTTCTCTGATTCTTTTATATTTGACTTTAATTTTGTAAAAACTCTGACACATGGAAAGCATTGCATACAAATACGTAAACACGTAATAAACCGTAATGCACATGGAGACGAAAGAAGAAAAGTGGAGCAAGCCAAGAGCGAGTGAACGGACGGTGGATAGGTTGGATCGAATCGTTTGTTGGTCAACTGAGGTAAGTATCAACAAGTTGGAGAAGATACGATTTGCCGAAGTCGAGCGTGAAAGGTTGTTCTTCATTACAAAGACACAATGAATAAAATATGTTACCATGTTCACAGACGTAACAAAAGGCCAATGCTGCGTTAATTCATAACGATGAAGATCATGTAGGATTAGTTGATAGGGGAAAATCATGTTTGCCATTACTAGTTGCCAGCCAGCAATATTAAATAGTTTATAGGAACAAAAACAAAACAGTTAAAATGGGGAAAATAAAATTAATTAATACACGTAACGCAAGTAAATTAATAATAATGTATATAAAAGTAAGAAAAAAATTTTTTTCTTTTAATATAAATCAAGAACAATGCAACAACAACAACAATTCTTTATTAATGAAAAAGTTTATTTTTCAAAAAAAAAGATAAATGTGCAATGTAATGCAAACAAACAGATAAAGTCTGGCATAAATGAGCTCTGCGAAATGGCAAACATGCCTGGAGTGGGACTTGAAATATTTAAAGCAGGTGGAGGATGGAGAGACCAAAGACGGGCCCCATCCTGGAGCGTGAAGCTCCCTTCCCTTAGACAAGGGAGAGTGCAAACTCTTCCTTGCTCTTTGGGCAGGCAGAGAGCACGCTCCTCTTCCCTGGAGCGGGGAAAGCCTAGGCTTTCCGCTCTGAAGAGGCGGGTGAAACTTAGTTGTTTCACCTGCCTCTCAGATGTGCGGGGAGTTTAGTGTTTTTCCCCGCTCCAAGGGGAGGGGGAGATAGTGCGTTTTTTGCCTGCCCAACAGAGTGGGGGAGAATTTGCATTTTTTCTTGTCTCTAAGGGGGAGGAGATTCGCGCTTTCCATTTTAAAAATTCAATACTAAAGGAGATCACTGTTATTCGTGTTTTTTTAAATATTTTTTAAAAAAAATTTTTGGTTGCGGTGGGGACCTGCCCCCCTAGCTCTCCTGACCCGTATTGTCCCCCCCACCAAGCCCTGCCCCGGAGACCCCCACGGCCTCATCGCCTCTAAGTTCCCGTGCCAACCTTCACGACTTTTTCCAAGATGACCCTGTCGGATCAGGGAACCCGATCCGCCGAAGACGTAGTCCCGCACCAGATGGCGTGCGCTGCTAAGTGAATGCAAATTATCACACTTGCTCTGTGCTCTATGTATCCCTCATGCACATCCAAATTGCCGTCACACCTGACACTCAATATTACTGTACTGTCCTGCAGAGCCATCTCATGTTTGCATACTTACCGTATGATTTACAACTCATCATTATAAATTTACCGTATTACTCCTGCTTATATTTTTAATAAAAATGATAACTGCATACCTGTTGTTTCGTGTTACGTAATAATTGCCTAATTAAATGTACAATTAAAAAATATTACAACTTACTTGTGTATTTACGTTGTTTGTTATGCATCTTAATTATTTATTAAAAAAACTCACTGCTGAAATATGATGTTACGAGTGACGTCATTTATTCTAATTAAAAATTATTCCCACTCATTTTTGTATTTACATTGCATGTTAAACATCCTAATTAATTATTAGAAAACTCTCATTGCGAAAATATGATGTTACGAGTGACGTTATTTAACCTAATTAAAAATTTAAAAAATACTCTCAGCAATGCCATTTACGTTGCATTTTAAATTTTCTATTTAGCATATTAAAATTAATCTCATGTTTAGTACATTGTTTTCCTACATGTTACGGATTAATAAAAAGGTCTATTTATGGAAGATTACTTCCTATTTAAAAAAAGATTAAACTTGTTGCACCTTGCCTAAGCTAAATTGTTTATTTTATTTATTCTAAGTTTGCGTGTATCTTTAGACAATTAAAAGAGACCCCAATTAATATTTTTAATCAATAATTAATAAATATATTTATGTTAATTTCATTTTTGCTTTATTACATCCCTTTTAATTAATTGTTTATATTACATTGCTTTAAAATAGAAAGTTGTTTTTATATTACATTGTTTTAAGGAAAAAACTGCTTTTACACTAAAAAATATCGACTTAAACTTAATAAATAAAAAAATACATTTTATAAGATTAAGTGTAAATAAAAAATGGATTAAAATTAACTAATTTAACAATTATTACACATTTGTCCAATTATTTGGTGAACTAAAATTATATTTTATTTATCATTTAAATTTCTTACGGAATAAATTTACGTATAAATGTTTAACAAATGTAGACTATTTAACACGTTTATAAGGAAAATATAGGTGGAAATTAATTTTAGCTTTATTGTGCCTAAACTGATGAAAGGTGCAACGCCAAATGAACTAGTTAAAGGTGTGACGGCAAATCAGATGTCAATCATTGGCATAGAGACAGAGCCAGGTAATAATTTACAAACACATAACAACGCTTACCTCTGGATTGGAGCTGAAACAGAGTCCCAGCACTACGTCCACTGTGAATTTGCATATCTGCCTCTAGGACAGATACGCCTTATGAATTCACACAGATGTGAAATCCCATAGCGGAGTGCAATGCTACAGGCTACACATCTGGGACCATTCCTTTACGAAATGGACAGAGTCATCTCTTGAAAGTCGATCCAGCCAGCACGGGAACTTGTGCAATGAGACTCAGCCGTGGGGGCCCCCGTTCAAGGGCAGGGGGGCGAGGGGCGGCGCAGGGGCAGTTGAGCTAGGCTTGACCTTGTTTCCAAGGCGGCAGGCCTCTGGTACCGCAACCGGGTGAGGAAGAGGTGAGCTGTGAAAATATGGACTTTCATCATTTGATACGGCTAGGGTCGCGTCGTGCAGTGTAACCCATCGCACTCCTGCACACCACCCTATCTCACATTCCTCCTATCCTTGCACTGCTATTCTCAAACATTTACTTATTCTAATACTCAAACTATAGCAGTGCTACAAACTCACTATGCTCAAAAATTGTCCTTTGAAATGGTCGACAAATTATTCAACCATTTCTCTTTCCGCAAATGAACCCTAAACTCAACTCGACAAGGCATGGGACGTGAAAACGTTCAAATGCGGAAAGCCACTCAAATTCATTTAAAGAATAATACTCATGATCTACGTCCAATTACTCTAATTAACAAACATCTGAATTGAATGCTCGATAACTTACAGCTCGATTTTACATAAATTACAGACTCAAGAACTCCTCAGTGAAGTTTAACTAATTAACCTAACTCAACAATTATACTTACCCAACTTACCCTCGTCTTCTGGACGTTCGCGTCCATCTTCTATTCTTCTGTTTCTAAATGTAGAAGAATTAGTTCAATGAAATAATGTTATAATAAATAAAAAACAAAGCCGTTTTTATTGCTATTCTTCGTCCGTCATCGCATTGAAAACGCCATTGTTCATTCGCCGCACATCGATCGCCTACAATGATTTCAAATAAATTTCAAGAATCACAAAAAAATTTGCATAACGTTCATTTCTACTAATTAACAAGTATCAAAGGTATTGTTCATTTCGTTAAGCAAACATTATTCAGGTCACATAAGCTGAAAAGCAAACAAATTGCAGTTGCACGCGAATTTGCAAGGAAACTAGACAACGCCTATGTTTGAAAAGATAACATTCTTCAATATGTAAAAGCATATCTTACTTTGTACTCAACGATGAAATAAATTGAGCAAATGCTGTTCACCGCTGCCGTTAGTCAACAAAGTCAATTTAACTGGCCCACTGTTAATATGAAGGCAATTTTCAGACCGCCCCTATTTGCATAAAAGTCAGATATTGCGCGCGTTGCGCTGAAAAGTGTTTTACGTGCGCTGAATAAGCTACTCAAAAATGAACTGGAAGACAATACGAAAAATGAAGGTTTGAAATGATTTGAAAAAAAAATTCAGATGCACTGCCAAATTCAACCAATGAAAACTACTGAAAATTCAAAAATGACCTCGACGTTTACAATTCAGTCAAAATATAAACTATCTGACAGAAAACGACATAACAAAAACATTGACTTTGCCAAAACACGCCTCCGCATTTCTGGATTTGAGATTGGAAAATTCAAAAATGGCCTACATAAATGGAACTCATCGCAGAAAACTTTTCACTAAAGCATAAGCACAATAATTGCGCGCTGGAAAACAAAATTAGGAAGATGAAAAACATAATTTAGCGAATATATCTTTGATGACATGGAATTAAAAAAGTAATAAGTGATAATCAAATTAATTTCTGTATGAAAATCGGCATTTCGCTGTATTAAATGGTAGAAAACACTAAGCGCTAAGTAGTATTCAGCTTGTTCTGTTTACAAAGAAATTCAACGCCATGAGCAAATAATGACTAAAAAATCAAACCTATTTTACAGTTAACTATTGTTGAATGCGCAAACTAATAAATTGATATAGAATTTGTTTTTTCATAACCTTCAACCATCAGTTTACATGTATTTGAGAACTGTGCATGCAAAGTATATCAATTATTGTGCATATTCAAATGAAAACCTACGTAAATACATAAATGTACTAATGTTCATGCAAAAGATGACAAAGTAAGTTTTAACATTAATTTTTTACCTGAAATACAGCTTTTTTCACTTGCACTTTAGTTACGCACCACCACCGTCAATCGCACACCACTGAAATGAGTCATTAACCATTGATACAACGCTTGTGTTTCTATGATTGGTCCGTTATTTTGTAACCTTCTAATCAGTGATTTGGCAATTAATTTACTGTATTTCTAATTATTAATTTATTTTCCATGATTTCATTTTTAAAATATACTTTAACTTAATTTTAAAATAATTTCTTACTTTTCTTTATTTTATCTGCTTTATTTTTTGATTTCTGTTGTATTTTCCAATATGCTTATTCTTTTCTGCTCAAACAGAGTCATTTGAGTGCTTGAAATTTTAGTCTTGAGATGTAAATTATTTCAAATTTATGTTTATTGTATGTTTGTGTATCTGATAATATCTTTGTTGTATTTTATGCTCTTCTTTATGTAGCGCATCCAGTGTTAACAATATAGCATAAAGCAGAGTGCCACAACTTGCTTCCAATTCCAAAAATTAATGATGTAACATACGTTTTAATTGTTATGCTTCTTTTTACCTTATATATATGATTGAATAAGTTACTTAATGAAGAGCATAAAATACAATACAGATATTATCATTCGCAGAAACATACAATAAACATAAATTTGAAATAATTTACATCTCAAGACTAAAATTTCAAGCACTCAAATGACTCTGTTTGAGCAGAAAAGAATAAGCATATTGGAAAATACAACAGAAATCAAAAAATAAAGCAGATAAAATAAAGAAAAGTAAGAAATTATTTTAAAATTAAGTTAAAGTATATTTTAAAAATGAAATCATGGAAAATAAATTAATAATTAGAAATACAGTAAATTAATTGCCAAATCACTGATTAGAAGGTTACAAAATAACGGACCAATCATAGAAACACAAGCGTTGTATCAATGGTTAATGACTCATTTCAGTGGTGTGCGATTGACGGTGGTGGTGCGTAACTAAAGTGCAAGTGAAAAAAGCTGTATTTCAGGTAAAAAATTAATGTTAAAACTTACTTTGTCATCTTTTGCATGAACATTAGTACATTTATGTATTTACGTAGGTTTTCATTTGAATATGCACAATAATTGATATACTTTGCATGCACAGTTCTCAAATACATGTAAACTGATGGTTGAAGGTTATGAAAAAACAAATTCTATATCAATTTATTAGTTTGCGCATTCAACAATAGTTAACTGTAAAATAGGTTTGATTTTTTAGTCATTATTTGCTCATGGCGTTGAATTTCTTTGTAAACAGAACAAGCTGAATACTACTTAGCGCTTAGTGTTTTCTACCATTTAATACAGCGAAATGCCGATTTTCATACAGAAATTAATTTGATTATCACTTATTACTTTTTTAATTCCATGTCATCAAAGATATATTCGCTAAATTATGTTTTTCATCTTCCTAATTTTGTTTTCCAGCGCGCAATTATTGTGCTTATGCTTTAGTGAAAAGTTTTCTGCGATGAGTTCCATTTATGTAGGCCATTTTTGAATTTTCCAATCTCAAATCCAGAAATGCGGAGGCGTGTTTTGGCAAAGTCAATGTTTTTGTTATGTCGTTTTCTGTCAGATAGTTTATATTTTGACTGAATTGTAAACGTCGAGGTCATTTTTGAATTTTCAGTAGTTTTCATTGGTTGAATTTGGCAGTGCATCTGAATTTTTTTTTCAAATCATTTCAAACCTTCATTTTTCGTATTGTCTTCCAGTTCATTTTTGAGTAGCTTATTCAGCGCACGTAAAACACTTTTCAGCGCAACGCGCGCAATATCTGACTTTTATGCAAATAGGGGCGGTCTGAAAATTGCCTTCATATTAACAGTGGGCCAGTTAAATTGACTTTGTTGACTAACGGCAGCGGTGAACAGCATTTGCTCAATTTATTTCATCGTTGAGTACAAAGTAAGATATGCTTTTACATATTGAAGAATGTTATCTTTTCAAACATAGGCGTTGTCTAGTTTCCTTGCAAATTCGCGTGCAACTGCAATTTGTTTGCTTTTCAGCTTATGTGACCTGAATAATGTTTGCTTAACGAAATGAACAATACCTTTGATACTTGTTAATTAGTAGAAATGAACGTTATGCAAATTTTTTTGTGATTCTTGAAATTTATTTGAAATCATTGTAGGCGATCGATGTGCGGCGAATGAACAATGGCGTTTTCAATGCGATGACGGACGAAGAATAGCAATAAAAACGGCTTTGTTTTTTATTTATTATAACATTATTTCATTGAACTAATTCTTCTACATTTAGAAACAGAAGAATAGAAGATGGACGCGAACGTCCAGAAGACGAGGGTAAGTTGGGTAAGTATAATTGTTGAGTTAGGTTAATTAGTTAAACTTCACTGAGGAGTTCTTGAGTCTGTAATTTATGTAAAATCGAGCTGTAAGTTATCGAGCATTCAATTCAGATGTTTGTTAATTAGAGTAATTGGACGTAGATCATGAGTATTATTCTTTAAATGAATTTGAGTGGCTTTCCGCATTTGAACGTTTTCACGTCCCATGCCTTGTCGAGTTGAGTTTAGGGTTCATTTGCGGAAAGAGAAATGGTTGAATAATTTGTCGACCATTTCAAAGGACAATTTTTGAGCATAGTGAGTTTGTAGCACTGCTATAGTTTGAGTATTAGAATAAGTAAATGTTTGAGAATAGCAGTGCAAGGATAGGAGGAATGTGAGATAGGGTGGTGTGCAGGAGTGCGATGGGTTACACTGCACGACGCGACCCTAGCCGTATCAAATGATGAAAGTCCATATTTTCACAGCTCACCTCTTCCTCACCCGGTTGCGGTACCAGAGGCCTGCCGCCTTGGAAACAAGGTCAAGCCTAGCTCAACTGCCCCTGCGCCGCCCCTCGCCCCCCTGCCCTTGAACGGGGGCCCCCACGGCTGAGTCTCATTGCACAAGTTCCCGTGCTGGCTGGATCGACTTTCAAGAGATGACTCTGTCCATTTCGTAAAGGAATGGTCCCAGATGTGTAGCCTGTAGCATTGCACTCCGCTATGGGATTTCACATCTGTGTGAATTCATAAGGCGTATCTGTCCTAGAGGCAGATATGCAAATTCACAGTGGACGTAGTGCTGGGACTCTGTTTCAGCTCCAATCCAGAGGTAAGCGTTGTTATGTGTTTGTAAATTATTACCTGGCTCTGTCTCTATGCCAATGATTGACATCTGATTTGCCGTCACACCTTTAACTAGTTCATTTGGCGTTGCACCTTTCATCAGTTTAGGCACAATAAAGCTAAAATTAATTTCCACCTATATTTTCCTTATAAACGTGTTAAATAGTCTACATTTGTTAAACATTTATACGTAAATTTATTCCGTAAGAAATTTAAATGATAAATAAAATATAATTTTAGTTCACCAAATAATTGGACAAATGTGTAATAATTGTTAAATTAGTTAATTTTAATCCATTTTTTATTTACACTTAATCTTATAAAATGTATTTTTTTATTTATTAAGTTTAAGTCGATATTTTTTAGTGTAAAAGCAGTTTTTTCCTTAAAACAATGTAATATAAAAACAACTTTCTATTTTAAAGCAATGTAATATAAACAATTAATTAAAAGGGATGTAATAAAGCAAAAATGAAATTAACATAAATATATTTATTAATTATTGATTAAAAATATTAATTGGGGTCTCTTTTAATTGTCTAAAGATACACGCAAACTTAGAATAAATAAAATAAACAATTTAGCTTAGGCAAGGTGCAACAAGTTTAATCTTTTTTTAAATAGGAAGTAATCTTCCATAAATAGACCTTTTTATTAATCCGTAACATGTAGGAAAACAATGTACTAAACATGAGATTAATTTTAATATGCTAAATAGAAAATTTAAAATGCAACGTAAATGGCATTGCTGAGAGTATTTTTTAAATTTTTAATTAGGTTAAATAACGTCACTCGTAACATCATATTTTCGCAATGAGAGTTTTCTAATAATTAATTAGGATGTTTAACATGCAATGTAAATACAAAAATGAGTGGGAATAATTTTTAATTAGAATAAATGACGTCACTCGTAACATCATATTTCAGCAGTGAGTTTTTTTAATAAATAATTAAGATGCATAACAAACAACGTAAATACACAAGTAAGTTGTAATATTTTTTAATTGTACATTTAATTAGGCAATTATTACGTAACACGAAACAACAGGTATGCAGTTATCATTTTTATTAAAAATATAAGCAGGAGTAATACGGTAAATTTATAATGATGAGTTGTAAATCATACGGTAAGTATGCAAACATGAGATGGCTCTGCAGGACAGTACAGTAATATTGAGTGTCAGGTGTGACGGCAATTTGGATGTGCATGAGGGATACATAGAGCACAGAGCAAGTGTGATAATTTGCATTCACTTAGCAGCGCACGCCATCTGGTGCGGGACTACGTCTTCGGCGGATCGGGTTCCCTGATCCGACAGGGTCATCTTGGAAAAAGTCGTGAAGGTTGGCACGGGAACTTAGAGGCGATGAGGCCGTGGGGGTCTCCGGGGCAGGGCTTGGTGGGGGGGACAATACGGGTCAGGAGAGCTAGGGGGGCAGGTCCCCACCGCAACCAAAAATTTTTTTTAAAAAATATTTAAAAAAACACGAATAACAGTGATCTCCTTTAGTATTGAATTTTTAAAATGGAAAGCGCGAATCTCCTCCCCCTTAGAGACAAGAAAAAATGCAAATTCTCCCCCACTCTGTTGGGCAGGCAAAAAACGCACTATCTCCCCCTCCCCTTGGAGCGGGGAAAAACACTAAACTCCCCGCACATCTGAGAGGCAGGTGAAACAACTAAGTTTCACCCGCCTCTTCAGAGCGGAAAGCCTAGGCTTTCCCCGCTCCAGGGAAGAGGAGCGTGCTCTCTGCCTGCCCAAAGAGCAAGGAAGAGTTTGCACTCTCCCTTGTCTAAGGGAAGGGAGCTTCACGCTCCAGGATGGGGCCCGTCTTTGGTCTCTCCATCCTCCACCTGCTTTAAATATTTCAAGTCCCACTCCAGGCATGTTTGCCATTTCGCAGAGCTCATTTATGCCAGACTTTATCTGTTTGTTTGCATTACATTGCACATTTATCTTTTTTTTTGAAAAATAAACTTTTTCATTAATAAAGAATTGTTGTTGTTGTTGCATTGTTCTTGATTTATATTAAAAGAAAAAAATTTTTTTCTTACTTTTATATACATTATTATTAATTTACTTGCGTTACGTGTATTAATTAATTTTATTTTCCCCATTTTAACTGTTTTGTTTTTGTTCCTATAAACTATTTAATATTGCTGGCTGGCAACTAGTAATGGCAAACATGATTTTCCCCTATCAACTAATCCTACATGATCTTCATCGTTATGAATTAACGCAGCATTGGCCTTTTGTTACGTCTGTGAACATGGTAACATATTTTATTCATTGTGTCTTTGTAATGAAGAACAACCTTTCACGCTCGACTTCGGCAAATCGTATCTTCTCCAACTTGTTGATACTTACCTCAGTTGACCAACAAACGATTCGATCCAACCTATCCACCGTCCGTTCACTCGCTCTTGGCTTGCTCCACTTTTCTTCTTTCGTCTCCATGTGCATTACGGTTTATTACGTGTTTACGTATTTGTATGCAATGCTTTCCATGTGTCAGAGTTTTTACAAAATTAAAGTCAAATATAAAAGAATCAGAGAAAAAATATTTGGAGAAACGAATTGAACAAAAAAAAACAATAAAAATGTATAATATAAGAAAAAAAGTGAAAATAAAAAAGAATCAAAAGAAATATTAAGGGGAATTGAAAAATCAATAAAATGTATAAAATAAAGGAAGTGAAAATAAAGTTTGAATGGAAAATAATTTTCAAAATAAAAAGAATTTGATTTCGAAAATGTTCAAAATGTATAACTATGTAAGAAAACAAAAATTACAAAATAACAAAATAATCAAAAATATTTTCGACACAGGAAAACAATTGCATACGTAAATTTTGCTGCGTGAAAGACCAAGTACTGCATTAATTCAAAACTCAGCCATGTAGGTTTGTCTTTAACTTAATTAAAACTATGGGATAACTTCACCCTTTCGAAGTATCCCTAGCCCAGACTTACAGAATTGGGACCCACGGGGAACCGCATATACCTTTTGTCTTTTTTGTACTCCTTCGTGCCGTCAGCGATCCGTTTCATGTCGTCCGCGATCTGCTCAACGAGGCGCCCGTGTTTTCGCTTTTTCTTTTCTTCGTTGTTCATATCTATAAGAATGTTAAATGTTAAGTCAAAAATTTTGTCGCTTTATCACATAGCAAAATTGAAAAATTGAACAATGAATTTTGAAATAGAAGAAGCAACTGATTTTCAATTAAAAATAACCTTAACAAAATGATTATATAGAGAGTTTCGAAAAAAAAGTAACAGAACGAGAAATATGGAGTACTTTCAACAATTAAAAACAATCTTCAGTGGTTACGGAACGCCGTAAATAAACTCAGAGAACGTTTCACAACGCTACCACTTGCCACGCAAGTCAAACGAAGGAATGCACCCTTACTGACGATAAGGCACCTTTTATGGCGATCGTTATTTGCATAGCGCAGCGCTGGAAACCGGTTTTTGTGCATTTAAACCTCTTACTGAGGATAAACTCTAACCTATGCAGCGATACAATATGAACAGAAGAAATGCACTGTTCAATTTGAAAATTCAACAATGACCTCAACGTTTACAATTCAGTTAAATTATAAACTATCCTTCAGAGAACGCCATAATAAAAACACTAACTTAGTCAAAACACGCCTTCGCACGCATCAATTTGAGATTTCAAAATTCAAAAATGCCCTACATAAATGTTAGTTGTTTTCTTATACCAAAGTACGCTTTCAACTGAATAATTTGGAAGCGACAGCTTGTTTAGCTAATGAAAAAAATGATTTTAGATGAAAGCTGGTGTGCTTAATGGACAGAGGCAAGGCTCGCGGCATTAAAAGTGGTTTAAGGGCAATAGAAATACTTTCCGAAGATGAACTCTTACCTAGTCGCAACATAATATAAAAGTCTAAAGATGGAATTTCACAGTGAAAAATACCTTACTTACATTTTACATATAACAAACTCAACTAACTCAATTTAACATGGGAATTAACTTCGCCCTTTCGAATTCAGTCTTACAGAATCAAGACAAACAAGAAACCGCACATACTTTTTCTCGTTTATTGTTCTACTTTGTGCCGTCCGCGCTTTGTTTCGTGTCCATTACGCTTTCACTTTTTTCTTCATTGTTCATATCTGCAAATATGTAAAATATTAAATCAAAAATGTTCTCGCCTCATCACGTAGTGAAAGTAACAACAAATTGGAAATTGACTTTTCTTCATTAATTTAATTGTATATTAATTAACTGGTTTTAATTAAGCGGTAACGTTCAGAAATTAAATATTAAAAAAATTTGGAAAACAATAACACAAGTAAAAAAAGGAATTACTTTTAAGCAATTAAAAATCGACTTCAGCAACTATTTAACGTCGTAAATTCAGAGAACGTTTCACGACGCTACCACTTGCCACGCAAGTCAAACGAACGAATGCGCCCTAATTGACGATAAGACACCTTTTATGGCGATCGTTATTTGCATAGCGCAGCGCTAGAAACCGGTTTTTGTGCATTGAAACCTCTTACTGAGGATAAACTCTAACCTATGCAGCGATACAATATGAACAGGAGAAATGCACTGTTCAATTTGAAAATTCAACAATGACCTCAACGTTTACAATTCTGTCAAATTGTAAACTATCTGGCAGAAAACGCCATAACAAAAACACTAACTTAATCAAAACGCGGCTTCCGCACGTTTGAATTTGAGATTTCAAAATTCAAAAATGACCTACATAAATCGAAGCTGATTTCTTATACAAAAAGACACTTTCAAATGAATAATTTGCAAATGAAAGCTTGTTTAGCTACGGAAAAATGATTTGCAATAGATGCAGATGCCCTTAATGGACAAACAGTACGCGCGCAGCGTTAAAAGTGGTTTAAGTGAGATGAAAATTATTGTCAAGATGAATTCTTACCTCGTCTCGGTATAATACGAAAAACAAAAAGTACCGTTTTACAGCGAAAAGTATCTTACTTATTACAAACTTAGGTAACTTAATAATTAAACAAAGGAATTATGTTCTTAATACTGCGTCACACACAGAAGGAATCGCATTTACCTCGTTTCATCTCTTGTTTTGCTTCGTGCCGTCCGTGATTTGATTTGTGTCGTCCGCAGTTTCACTTTTGCTTTGCTTCATTAATTTCACCTGTAAAAATGATATATTAAATCAAAACTTCTCTCACTTCATTACAAAGTAGTCTTACAACAAATATGATAATTAAGTGCTTTTTAATTAAAAGGTGATTCTTTTAAAAATGAGTATTCAAATGTTTTGAAGAGAAGTAACACAAGTAGAAAAAAAGAGGAATTACTTTTCAGCAACTTAAAATATACTTCTGCAAAATCTATTTAGGGTCATAAACTCAGAGAACGTTTAACGACGCTACCATTTGCCACGTAAGTCAAACGAACGAGTGCACTCTAACTGATGATAAGACACCTTTATGGCGATCGTTATTTGCATAGCGCAGCGTTCAAAACCGGTTTTTGCGCATTGGAACTTCTTACTGAGGATAAATTGTAACTTATGCCGCAATACAATATGAACAGAATAAATGCAGTGTTCAATTTGAAAATTCAACAATGACCTTAACGCTTACAATTCAGTCAAAATGTAAACTATCTGGCAAAAAACGCCATAACAAAAACACTAACTTAGTCAAAACGCGCCTTCCGCACGTTTGAATTTGAGATTTCAAAATTCAAAAATGCCCTACATAAATCGAAGTTGATTTATTATACAAAAAGACACTTTCAAGTAAATAATTTTCAAGTGGAAGGTTGTTTAGCTAATAAAAAGATGATTTTTGATGGAGGGTGATGTGCATAATGGACAAACGCTACGCGTGCAGCGTTAAAAGTTGTTTAAGTGAAATAGAAATTATTGTAAAGTTGAATTCTCACCTCATCTCGACATAATATGAAAAACAAAAAGTACAGTTTTACAGCGAGAATTATCTTTCGTGCATCTTACTTATTACAAACTTAGGTAACTTCATAATTAAACAAAGGAATTATGTTCTTAACACTGCCTTACAAAATCAGCACACAGAAGAAATCGCATTTACCTCGTCTCATCTCTTGTTCTGCTTCGTGCGGTCCGTGATTTGGTTCGTGTCGTCCGCGTCTTCACTTTTTTTCACTTTATAGCTGTAAAAATGATGTTTAGTTTAAAATGTTCTCACATCATCACGTAGTAAAAGTAGAAAGAAACTGAAAACTGTATTTACAAATATAATAATTAACTGCTTTTTAATTATTAGATAATTATTTACAAAATGAGTATAAAAGTGTATTGAAAAAAAGTAACAAAAGTTAAAAAAAGGGGAATTATTTTACAGCAATTGAAAATAGATTTCAGCAACTATTTAGCGTCGTGTACTCAGACAACATTTTCCAACGCTGCCACTTGCCACGTAAGTCAAACGAACGAGTGCACCCTTACTGACGATAAGGCACCTTTTATGGCGATCGTTATTTGCATAGCGCAGCGCTGGAAACCGGTTTTTGTGCAATGAAACTTCTTACTGAAGATAAATGCCCCGAGGCAATAGGAACAGGAGAAATGCACTGTTGAATTCTACCAATGAGGACTATTTGCAAATTTGGAAATGACATTAGAAATTCAATGAAAATATAAACTATCTGCCAGGACGCCATAACAAAAAATGACAGACAAATTGTCTGAAAATTTTAAAATTCGAATAAGAACGTAAATAAAGTGAAGTTAATTTCTCATAAAGAAGATTTTCAAGTAAATGCTTGTATTGCTGCTGAAAAGGTGGTAAAAAGATGTGCTTACTGCACAGGCAGTAGGAGACCAGTATTACAAGTGCTTTAAATGCCATAGGAATTCATTCTGACGCTGAAATCTTATCTAATCTCAACAGAATATAAAAAATGAAAATTACAATTTTACAGGAACTACCTCGCTTACATTTTACATATTACAACTTTGGTAATTTAATTAAATGAAGGAATAACTTCGTCTTTTTGAAGTATCCCCAGCACAGCAATACAGAATAAGAACAATGAAGAAAGCGCGCATACCTTTTACTACACTCGTTATGTTAGCCGTAAAATTTTGGAAATTAAGAAGATTGTTCCACTTTGTCTGATAGCAACAAGAGATTCATTGTATATTCTGAACTTGGCTTTCTATCAATTACAGCGAAAGTGAAATAAATGCAAGTTACTTGTTCGAAGGTTACCGCAGCTTTCATGTAAATCTTGTATTCACGTTTATGGGAATGCGGATGAGGTAGGTAATTTGAAGAAATAAAAGTGTAATAATTGATTCAGATACTGTACTTAATGATCGTCAAGTGATCACCGAACGGTAACTGTCCTTACAACCCTCGGTTGTTGTTGTCACTCTCACTCTCACTCTCTTCTCGGCTGTCGTTTTGTTTGTCATAGCCTATAGTAAACTCAATCACCCACATTACATTCTGGTAGCAGAGCGTTCTTCATGGCTGATGCCACTTCAGACAAATCCCAGATGGACAATGTACAAGCGACTGTGTTAGGCCTTAGCTTGCCTAGTTCATTCGAAGATGGCGATTTCAAGCGTTGGTTACTTCATTTTGAAGTTTGTGCCGAAGCCAACGGCTGGTCAGATACTATAAAAGCGAAGAAGCTGCCAACCTTCCTGAAAGGTGATGCTCTTATTGTTTTCCTTGATTGCCCCGCCGCGGTGAAGAGTAACTACAAATTATTGATTGGTGCTCTGAAGTCTAAACTTAATCCGAAGGCATCCCAGGTCGCCGCTTTTGATGAATTTCAAAAGGCTACCTTGATGACTGGGGAAAGTATGCGATCGTTCGCTCACCGTTTGGAACTATTGCTGGACCGCGCTTGCGTCACTGAAGACAAGATGACCAATACAACGCTACTACTTCGTCGTTTCATTTCTGGCCTGCCAAAGAATTATAGTCGACAACTGATGACTGGAGCAGAGCTAACATCACTCGACGAAGCCGTGGACAGAGCTCAACTGTTGGCATCTGTTGACGGCCAACTTGGCACACAAACAATAGCCACAACACACGAAATGTCAGCACTAATTGAGGAAATGAAACGGAAGATTGACAACTTGGTTGATCGCATCGATCAAACTGCCATCCATAACCAAGCGCAGGGCGCTGCTGTCCGACGTCGAGAAGAACCAAGAAGAAACGAACAGCAACGGTCACAGCCATGCTGTTGGAGCTGCGGAAGAATCGGTCACCTAGCACGGAATTGCCGTTCTGGAAGGCGTTTAAACTGGATCGGCCCAGGCGCAGCGGACCGCTGTCGTGGGCCACAGAACTGAAAGGTCCCAGTTTCAGATATCCCCAACAGCCATCATCAAGCCCGCCACATTGGGTCGGAGCCACACAATGTAATGGTCCTGCATGCAATTGTTACGGCGTTGTAGGAGGATACAGAGCAAGAATTTTATTCGACTCCGGTTCCACTATCAGCTTGATCTGCAAAAATCTACTATCCCTGACTAACTGCGACAAAAATATTTCCGCTTGTGACGTTGTTTTGCTAACGGCATCCGGTGAAGAAGTGAATCCCCGGAACTCAGTAACATTACCATTACAACTTGGTTCCTTCGATGGCCGACATCATTTCGTTGTCATGGACTCTCTACTCATTGATGTCATCTTGGGTACTGACTTCATGACCAAGTATGGTATTTGCATAGATCTAGGTGGACGCAAAATTTTCGACCCGTCACTTGGCGAAATTCATATACTCGCAGACAACCCAGCGCAATCATGCGGAGTGGGAAATGAATGAGACAATGAAAATTCTGACCACGACGACGAGGCTTGCATATGTGCCATACCAAACTCAAAACGACAGTCCCAGCATCTGGATCTACCCAGCCTCGCAGAAACATACCAAAACATTGTATCTTCCTTCAAAAATATCTTTCGAACGACCCCCGGGTTAACCAGCGTCATTGAACATCAAATTTGGACCGTTGGATCACCGATAAAAGTTCCGCCAAGACGTGTTCCAGAAGCTTTTCGAGCGGACGTAGAGAAACAACTGCAAGAAATGCTCAAACAAGGCATTATTGAACCTAGCAATAGCCCTTGGATGGCTCCGGCGGTGTATACACCGAAGAAATCTGGAGAAGTGAGGATATGCGTAGATTACCGCGAATTGAACAAGAAAACACGAAAAGACGCCTATCCCTTGCCTCTGCCAGACGATATTTACGATAAGGTAAGAGGCACTGCGGTATTTTCAACTTTAGACATGCAGAGTGGATTTTGGCAAATTCCCGCCAATGTGAACGATAAAGAGAAAACAGCTTTCTCGCCAGGACCGGGTATGGGTCTGTTCCAATTTACACGGATGCCTTTTGGCCTCACTGGGGCTCCGAGCACCTTCCAACGTGCAATGGATTCTCTGCTAAAAGACCTTCCATTCGCTGTAGCATACCTGGATGATATTATTATATTTTGTCCTGATAGTACTACCCACGGAACACACCTGAAGGCTGTCTTTACCCAACTGCGCAATGCTGGCCTCACGCGGAAAGTGTCAAAGTGCAATATTGGAGTCAGCGAAGTTCGCTATTTGGGGCACGTTTTCTCCGCAAAAGGCATAGCCCCATGCCCGTCAAAAACCGCCGCTGTAAAGTCATGGCCAGTCCCTGCAGATAAAACGTCGCTGAAACGTTTTCTTGGGCTAACTTCATATTACCGACGTTTCATGGAATCCTACGCCACCATCGCCGCGCCATTGTATGAATTACTGAAAAATGCTGCTCCGTTTATCTGGACAGAGAACAGCCAGGCAGCCTTTGATCGCCTTAAAAACTGCCTTACGTCTGCCCCAACCCTGTGCGCCCCGAATTTTGCCGACTCATTCCAGGTAATCACTGACGCCAGTGGTACGGGCCTGGGTGCAATTTTAGAACAGCGCGGTCGAGTTATTGCTTTTGCCAGCAGAAGTTTGAGGAAAAGCGAAAGAAACTACAGCACTATTGAAAAAGAATGCTTAGCAATCATCTTCACCTTGAAAACCTTCCGTCATTATTTATTAGGCCGTTCTTTCACCATACTGTCAGACCACGCACCACTGCAGTGGCTCGCAGCACAAGAAATGGACGGACGGCTAGCCAGATGGGCTCTCAGTCTACAGGAGTATGACTACGACATCAAATACCGCCCAGGTTCGAGTAGTGGAAACGCCGACGCGCTATCCAGAAGCACAGTTTACCTTTGCGCACTGACAATCCAACCTGATATACCTATGAATGTAATCCGTCAAGAGCAACAACGGGACCCTACGTTACGCGCTATTGCAGAAGCATTGAAAAACGATTTGCCTTTTCCTAGCACGCTAGAAGCTCATCGATGACTTCGACAAGTACGTCATCAGTTGCATTTAAATAACGGTGTAATTGTACGTACAGTTAAACCACGATATGCAACAGAAACAGCCGAAGTCATCTTAGTCCCTACGTCTCTGCGACAGCGATTTCTGTACGCGGCCCATGAAGCACCGGTCGCAGGTCATTTTGGTGTCAGCAAAACATTAGCACGACTCGGATCCGTCGCATACTGGCCAAATATGGCAAAAGACATCGCAGAATACTGTCGTACTTGCGACAAATGCCAGCAGTCAAAACCACCTGCCCCTACGCCAGCGCCACTACAACCGTTCCCAATCGGACACCCTTGGGAACGCGTATCCATCGATATACTGGAAATTCCCATGTCTCGCCATGGCAACAAATACCTATTAGTATTACAGGACTCATTCACAAAGTGGCTAGAAGCCCTACCGATGAAAGATCAGACGGCGACGACAGTGGCAAGAAAACTAACAGCAGTCTTCTGCCGCTTTGGCATACCGGAAACCCTTCATTCAGATCAAGGCGCCACATTCGAAAGTGAGACATTGCGCCTGCTACTGAACAACTTTGGCATTAAAAAGACCCGCACGACCCCATATCATCCACAGAGCGACGGGCTGGTCGAGCGGGCAAATCGAACCCTATTACAGTTATTCCGCACTTATATGGTCAAAGACGCAGATTGGGAAGACCATTTACCGTTAATGTTATATGCTTACCGAACAGCGAAACACGCGTCCACAGGAGCTTCACCTTTTACACTAATGTTTGGACGCGAAGCTAAAACGATTCCAGCACTGCCGACGGTACCAGATCAATGGAACTATTCCAGCGAACATTGGAACAATTCACTGGCACGTAAAATGCAACAGTTGTATACGTTTGCAAAAGAACATTTAACCCTAGAAGCCCAACGCCAAAAAGAGCAGTACGATCGCGCAGCACGAGCGCCACCGACGCTTCTGGGCGGCACCCCAGTTTGGATCTGGTACCCCAGACGCGGCAAGTTCAAACCCCAGTGGCAAGGTGGGTGGACAATCAGCAAGTACTTGAGCCCAACAACAGTTCAAGTACGCCGCGATGACGGCCAAAACAAGGTAATCCATGTCAACCGAGTTCGAGAACGGCAGACAAGACACATACAAATTGAACCGATCGACATCAGTCACACAGAAGAAGACATAACGCAGATCAATCACAGCGAAAACAAAAATCAAGGAGAAACCCCCAGCCTAAAGCGGAATCCACCACGAACAAGAAGACCACCAAAAAAACACGAAGATTTCATTTGTGCCAGAACCCGCGTATTCTACGCTAAACGGGTACGAGTGTAATAAATGATTCAGATACTGTACTTAATGATCGTCAAGTGATCACCGAACGGTAACTGTCCTTACATCCCTCGGTTGTTGTTGTCACTCTCACTCTCTTTTCGGCTGTCGTTTTGTTTGTCATAGCGTATAGTAAACTCAATCACCCACATTACAATATTATTGTATGAAAATCTGTTCAATTTATTACAGAGAACAGCATTTTTTGTTGGATATTTTTATTTATTGTTGAATATAATTTTTTAAATGATTTAATTATTTTGACTAAATTTCGAAAACTTCTTCGTTCAGCAGAAAGGTGCTAGATGACTTTTTTCTGTCATGGGTCCAAATTATTGACAGTGATTTCTGTTGATAAAAGTTCAGATTTTTCACTTAATAAATCTCAAATCATGAAAGGAACAGGTGCATTTAACAAACATGACGTCTGACGAATAAAATGGAGTATAGAAAATTTTATTAACTTACTTATGCTCAGGTTTACCCTAATGACCGCTAACAAAATATGAAATGTAAGTCATTTATTTTTGTAATTTGTCTTATTGTTTATTGGATCAATTGTTTTAGCTAATGTAAGCAGCATTTTTTAAGTAGTACATATTATTTTATACAGTTAAGTTGAACCTTTTTGTCATTTGGTTTACTGTAATGTAATAAAATGTTTTTGGTTTATTAACTTAATAAGTGAAGTAAGTAGGATGTTTTATTGTTTGAAAAAATAATGATTTTTTTCTTAGGTGTTTATAATATTTTTAATTTTTTATGTGTTAAGATATATGGTTCGATTTGCACATACTGTTTAAAAAGATCTATTTCTTAGAAGTAATCGTGTAATTGTGCATTCATTCAACAAAATTCATGTAGTAGAATTTGATAAATGAATAGTATTCTCTTCTGATCATCATGATATTATTTGTCATAGTTCTTAAATAGTTGTTTGTTGTATGTTTTCTGCTTCAGTTTTACCGAAGTATTTGAGATCGTGAAATGTTTCTTAATTCAGAGTTGCGCTTTGCATAAAGTAATATTGTGTCTCATTTGAATACAATTCCACGATTTCTTGCACTGTCTATTGTGGTGAACATTTGCCAAAGTAATAATTGTGCTCTTATTTATTATTATTCTTGAAAAATGTGATTGCGAAGCGATAAGAAGTTCATAATTCACATTTAAACCCATTTCGAATTGGCTCCATTAGCATACTTGAGCATTTTTGATTTACAGAAAATTGTATTTTTTGCCTTACTTGAAATCTGTTTTGTCAATTGATTTTGTAAGTATACATGTCAGTTTGGGCAATACCATGGTGCTGTTTTGATGTTTGACTGATTATGGTATTTTTTGATCTTGGAAATTTTATTTAAGAAAGTTATTTTGATATTACAAAGAAAGTAATATGATTTTTGAAATTTTTTAGGAAATAACATCGCTGGTATTTGTTAGAAGAAAAGATTGTTTGTAGCAATGGAAATTAACACTGTCGAAGTTGGAATTGTATCGGTTGGCACTGAAGAAAATCCATTTACAGAGTCTAGTGAAAAGGTAAAATGAAATTTATTGTATGTTGTAGAAAAGTTTTTATTTGAATTTCTAGATTGAAGAGTTATCGCCAGAGGGAGAAATCCAGGAAGGTTTGAAAGAAGAATATGTTATTGTTGCTGATGCAATTCCAGCTAAATTCAACAGTAATTATTTACATTTGATATTCTTTTACTGTTGAATAATAAAGTGCTTTCAGAATGCAATGTAGAAAGTGTTTCTACAAGTATAATGATTGCGGTAAATTATTAATTGTAAACTACAGGATTATATATTTAATGTTATATAAAAATATCTTGTGTTCAATTTTAGATGCAGCATATAACTGCGCATTTTGATGTCAGTGGTAAGGGATTTTCGCATGGTGAATAGCAATTCGCTGATGGAATAGCATGAAATTTTTGTGAATTTAGTATCTGAAAATGCAAATGTGGGAACTTTAGCAGTTGCGCAGAAATCCAAGTTTAAACATCTGATCGATAAAAATTCAGATACAATGCATATTCTCAGGTTCTTTACAGCAGTAGTGGAATTTTTTCAAGTGCAAATGATATAATAATGTTTGCGAGGTTTTAGCCCATCCTGAACAGTCTAGAATATTTAATGAAAGTACTTCCAGCCGTGTCTCTGAACGAAAACGAAGTAACTGTAGTAATAGGTTTGTAATAAATTTATCTTAGCATAGGTGCGTTTAGAAAATCCCCACCCAGATGTGAGTTCAATAAGCTACTTCTTGAAAACTTTTGATATATTTTGATAACGATTCAGAGAAGAAGAGTACAGCAAGTAGTGTTTGTGAAAGTAATCAAACAACAACGGCGCTAAGAAAAAGGAAAGTAAGCATAAATATACCATCATAAATGAATGATTTATTTAGAAGGAAAAATTGGCAAAATATATTAATCTTAACTTGCATTCTATACTTTTTACTTCAGAGATACTCAGAGCTTCAGAGAAGTCATTGTTCTTCTACTGATAATCAGTTCAATGTATTATCTTGTGCGAATAGCAGTTATTTAAACAAAGTAATTTGCGATTTATATAATTTTTGCTTTTCTTCTTTTTATTTTTTATTTTGTAGGAAGATAGTCATCGTGATACCGATTTCTCAGACTCATTTCAATATCAGTAAGTAGATATGTTTGTATGTAAAATTGAAAAATGAGCATTTTCTAATCTAAAGTGAAATTGATTACCAAATGAAATACATGATTTTCAAACTTTAAGCTGAATGAACGAATTGAACGTATTTAATGTTGAAATTTTTGTACTTAATTTTTTGTAAACTACTGTTTTTGAATAATTAATTTTATTTTAATGCAATTTTGCTGTTTGTTCGTCATATTTCCAGCGAATATGGGGAAATTAAAGCTGCTCCAAGGCTTGTTTATTCCGAGAAGAAGGAATTTAATATTGAACGCGATGGTGGACGATTCAACAATTTTTGTAAAGGTTGCAAATGGTAATATTTTGATTTGTTGTTTATTATTTAAAAAATTATTTTTGATAATGGCCATTTAAAAAATATTATTTCGGGTCACGAATGGTATTTATGCAATTACAAGTGCCGAGGATTGCCGGTTGCGTTTGTTTCAACTATCGTCGTATAATTCTGATTTTCAAAATGAACACTCCAAAGATGATAGTAAAGCGAAATCGCCAACATTGTCTTTGTTGAAGCGAATTTCTTGCGGTGATTGTATTTATGATTTTTGTTGGTCACCCGTATGTTCAGCTAGTGGTAGCGTTGAACGCGCAACTTTATTCGCATACACATGTCGTCACGATCCTATTTTTTTGAAAGATTGCACCGGAGAAACTCGAGCAGCATTCAAAGCAATAAATGATAAGGTATTAAAAAATTTATTGAAATATGTTCATCATGCAATAGTGTAAAATTTTGGTGTAATAATTGTTTGGTTTTTCTCGTTGAATTCAAGGATGAGTTGGCTTCTGCTTTGTCATTGGTATTCACAACGACGGCCGTAACATGTATGCAGGTTTCAAGAAGTGTATCCGTCAGTTTGATTTAGAGAGACCTGGATGTCAGACTTCTTCAATCGCAACGTGGTGTATGGCTAAGTTTTGTAAAAATGTTTCATTTGAAATTGAAATTGTAAA